>PVKA01021564.1:0-38499 GCA_004027165.1 Ctenomys sociabilis | reverse complement strand
AATATCCTGTTTATATATAAGATTTAAAAGGTATTTCATTGGCTTAATCTGACTAAATGCTCTGTATTTCATGATAAATACATAAATTAATCTGGTTGACTTCTGATATAGTTCAGGTATTTCATACTCACGTTAATACATGTGTGATGTCACTTAACTAAAGCTTAGAGAGGCTTATAACATAAATACAGAGGTCTAAGAGCCAGTAAGTGACTATTGCTAGGTCTCAAAAAAGTTTATAAATATACTTGTTAACTCAAATGTTCATGCTTTGTGCTCCAATTTTTCAAAAACTTTGTTCTTTCCTAGAAGACACCAAAGCCCAGGTAATCATACAGGTAAAATCTATAACAAATATGTTAGATTAAGATTCCTTTAACTGACATCCACCAGATTTTATCTATATGTTGTTCAGGGGACCTCAGTGTCTGACATGAGCTACAGAAGTAAAAAGGGTTTACAAAAATAAATTTGTCTAGGTTGGTAAAAATTGCTCAGAAGGTGTCTCTTTAGTAAAAAGGATACAAAATAAAATTATAGATAAAAAATAAAAATGGTGATACTAACAGCCTGTAGAAACAAAGGTCAGTCCAAAAATAAAAAAAAAAAAGAAGTTATGCTTTCCTAGATCCAGACAGAAAAAAGGACATTTTCAAACAAAAAATGTCCAAAGGTACTAAAAAAAAAAGTTTATGATGGAGTCAGAAAGTTTCAGCCTGAGGTGGTTATGTATCTTCCCTCTCAGCCTGAGGGAACCCATGTTAACTGTCAATGTAAGAAAAAAACCTGTTAAACTTCCAATAGGAGCTCATACAGATTTGTCCGTACTTAGCACAGCCATGGCCCCACTTGCCAGCTGGAGAGTACTTGGTGGTTTCCCTATTTCTGACAATTCATGTGCCCCAATCATAATAAAAAATTCCAGTTTGAATTAAAACCATACAAAAAGCTATAAAAGATAAAAAAGGGATTAAACCCCACATTTGAGTTATCTAACTTGTCTTTTTCATAGTCATCCTGTTGATACGATTATTTGGCCCATACATACTTAATTGTTTCCTTGCCTTTGTCTTCTCCAGATTCAAAGCTGTAATGACAATGCTTGTCGTCTATTGAGGGCCTTTAGATAGAACCCCTGAAGAATATATCTGACTGCCGGTTCACACCTATGACCCCTTTAAGCATGAAGAAGCCAGAGTGGTCATCGCCCAAATCCCTCACTGCAGCTTGAGTTACTTCTTCAGAGGGGGGAATGTTGTAGGCAGCTGAGTTAGATAAAAATATTTTTAGGCAGTCAGTTAGGGCCAGGCCCTGGAAAGAAATAATAACAGGAAACAAGATGTCTGCAACTCTGGGAAGGACCGAGGCTCCAGCTGTGAACCAGACCTAAAGGCCAAACAGATGCTAAAAGAGTAGCACCTCGGATTGATAATTCTAAATAGGTAGCAATCACCTGAAAAGACCCAAGTGAGTGACTAGCCCAACCCCCAAGGGGAAAAGACCCTGTCCACTATTCATGCCCACTTACTAGACGGCTTCCCCATTTGGTCCTGGGCCTAATTAACTTTACCTGAACAATGGTGCTTGTAAACCCATTGGTTGACTGTAGTTTTCTGCATAGGAACACAGCTGGCGAGGAAGAAGCATTCTCTCCTAAGGATAAGAGGGAAGAAGACTTAACCAATTGGTGCAGCCAATTCTCTGGGGGAGGTGCTGACAGTCTATGACATGGAGAGCCTATAAGCAATGGTTGATCAAAACTGGCAGTGTATGTTTTAATGCATCATTTATTATGGTAAAATACATTGCCAGTAATATCAAAATACTCCCCCTCACTTCACACTTACCCCATTGCCATTGCCCCTTTCTGAAGCAGCTCTGGAAGTAGTCCTCTTTCCTGAGCACCATTACAAAGCATGACAATACAGACTAAGTGCCATGGTTTGTTTCCCATGCAGTGGAAAGGCAGGCTTGTATAATTATGATGGTGTTTCCTCACCCACCATATGCAGTGAGTGGCTCTGGTCCCACACAATTTTTGTTTCTTCCTCAAAGTCAAAATGGCCCTGAAAGGTAAATGTTTGGAATCACCAGCAAGGAAAGGAAGGGGAAGGACTAGGCAGGGCTAAAATTGGAAGGAGCCAGAACAGACTCTCACATGACCCAAGGGGAAGCTCAGGAATGACTGCTACCTTCCAGTGTTGCCTCACAGAAGGTCAAAGTGGCTAGGCCTTTGTGGCACCACCTTCCTTGGGTCAGGATCCTCTGTCTACCTGGGCAGATCCTGGGGAGCCCATAGTTTGACAGAAGGGCCTGGGAAGCTCCTCCCTGCCATTGTCCAGCCAGGCTCCATTTCCCAGCCGCTACTGTCTCATCTGCCACAACTTACCTTCTTTTTTAAGTCTGAGTCATCCCTAACTGAAGTTCCTAGGAGATGCCCTGAGTGCTTATACTTTAATTGTTGTCTGCAATATCTTCTCTGCTATATCATTCTCATTTTCTATGACTCAGCTCAGGCATCGCCTCCTCCAGAAATGTTCCTTGACTCCAGCTGGGTAGCCAGCAACTTTCTGGATGTCCCAGGCATAGTCTCCTCACTGCCATGTGACAAGTCTCCTGTGTACTGGCCTGCAACAAGGCCACACACACCCTTGTACCCAGAGTGTCTAGTAAGGTCCTGGGGCGTGGCATGTGTTCAGCAGGTGTCTGCTCTCTCCACTCTGTAGTTACACCACATCCTGGTTCAATAGTGGTGCAGGTTGTACTAAACTTGGAAACCAGTGGGTCTTGTTCCATGTTGTAGCTGTCACGATACCTGAAACAGTCAGATACAGTGTATGTACTTTCTTGGGAAATGCTATTTTAAAACATTGGAACCCATCTTCTCTTGCCAAAATTGCTTCAACACAGGATCTGGAAGCAGGAGGGAACTTGAGCAGGTACTGCCAGGTCTGGGAAGGTCTTGGAAGGTATTTGAACTAATTTCTTGGAAAGGAAATGACCAAGGTCAGTGCCCTTCTGTATTTGCTTGTATCTGTCCTGGGTTGATAAAGATAAATGAGTTCTATACTAATAGATCTTTAAGGACTCTGAGGGTGGCAGGTGCGACAGGAGGGCAGAAATGAGAATGAGGGTGCTGGAAAAAGCTGGGAGCTCTCATTGCCTTTAAGCCTGGTTCCCTGGGAACAGTTACTAGTGCCACTAAAAGCTCAAGGAGAGTCTGGAGGCCACAAGATGTGGGCCTAATCACTCCAGACAGGCATGGAAGTTTGAAAACAAACGCTCTTGGTGTGCTGGCCGGCCCTCAAAGGCTGCAGAGGTGAGATCTGACATACAGAAGGCAATCAGGAGCTTCAAACCAGCCAAATGGGAAAAGGAAAGGCCTCTTCAATTGTTCAAGGATAAAGAGGAAAACAGAAGGCAGTATCATCTTTCATCAGCCACTCTGTGGGGAGGGAGGTTTCCTAAGGCCTCTCTGAGATGCCTGAGCAAGGAGCTGCTGCCTGTTATTCTACACAAATATTGAATTTGAGTCAGATATTCATTTGGACTGGGCTGGGATTATCTGGGATCAAACCAAAGTCGTCGCCAAGAACTAATTGTTTCCTCTGCCCATCCTGCTTATGCGTCTGTCCTTCTTAGATGTTTTGCTTCAGAAGTTTATCAGGTTTAAAGGGCATCTCAGCTCTTGGTCTGTGAGCTAGGAGTACAGATGTGATCATAAGCAAGCTCCCAGCCCTGATGTATAGGTGTTCAGTTTGTAAGACAAATATATACTGACAGTGTTATTGGTGATAACTGAGGCATTATCGAGGGCTTACTCTACACGGGCTATTAGCTGGTTTGTCCCTCCTAGTGGGACCAAGAGGCAATACTGAGAATGCCTCTGTTGTACCCGTGAAGCAACTGAAGCACAGAGAGATCAGTTACTTATTCAAAGTCCCCACGGCAGGTATGTACATGGCAGGAGGGAGGCTCACACCCCAATCTGTGAAACTTTAAGTCAGTGGTTTTCAGCTGGGGGTGATTTTGCTGCTTCCTCTTCACAGGGGACCTTGACAATATCTTTGTGGTACTGGAGTGTGGGGTAGAGGCCAGAAATGTTGTTAATGTCATGCAATGCACAGGTCAGCTCCTACCAAGTTGTGCTCCAAATGGCAATAGTCCTGAGGCTAAGAACCGCTGCTGTAGGCCACTGGACTGAAATAACTGATTCTACTGCCTGGTTGTTGCTCAGCCCAGTTCCTAGATGTCTTATTCACACTACTCATCATAACTTATTAATGTATTTTTGCTGTTTTCTTGTGACTTCAATTATCTTTCTCCAGAGCTCTGAGATGCTTCTGCATAAAGTTTGCTTCTACCTTCTTTACCACTCTGTTTCGGCTCTTGCACAGCGCCTGGAGCATAACAGGTGATCAATGCATATTTGATGAATTAATGAGCAGGAATATGGACACAGAACAATTAACAACTTGGCCAGGTCACAGAAACAAAGCCGCAGTGACAGTGGTAAAGTCTGGTTCTATCTGAGTTCAAATATTCTATTCTTAATCCCATCTATACAGTCAAGATAATTGGAGGCAATGTGGCAGAGGTGTGGGAAGAAACCCTTGCCGGGCCTCCAGGAGCTCATTTTCCAGAGAAAGAAAGGGCAAAAGCCAGTAGGCGTCAGGATGCAAGGTCATATTCAGGCTGGGAGAGAGATGAGGACCAAGAGAGGGGTGGACAGAACCCAGGGCCCGAGCTGCAGCCTGACTGTACACTGAGAGAGTGTAGTGACGACCTGTCCAGATCTTAAAAGAGTGGTTAAAACGAACAGAATTAATCTTTCTCATCAGTAGCAAAGAAGGACAATGTATCCAATCCCAGCCCGCAGGGGCTTTGGGGCCCCTGGAGCTCCCAGAACTGACGAGCAGTAGCTCCAAAAGCCAGTCAAGTCCTAGAAGTGCCCTAAAGTCAAGGTCAGCTCTGGCTGGCAGACCCTGGCCCTGGAGGCAGGGGGAGCCAGTGTGCAAGTGGACTCGCAGGGCTCAGCACTGTGTGTGGGTTATGTGGGGTAGGGGTGGGGCCGGGGGTAGGGCCAGACACCTGAGGACAGGGCAGAGAGAAAGAGGAAGACAGAAGGATGGAGGATGGAAGGGGAAAAGGAAGAGGGAGGAAAGAAGCAAGGAGGAGAGAGGGAAAGAGAGGAGAGGGAGAAATAGAAAAAGGAAGAAAAGAAATATGGCAGAAAGGAAGAAGGAAGTGTGGGAAATAGCAATAAGAGGAAATGCTTTCATTTATTGTACTTGCTGCAATTTGTGCCAGGTTCTTATAATCACCTTTAATCCTGATAACTGTTGTTCAGGGTACTTTTTTCACATTCTTTGTATGGATAAGCAAATCCCCAAGGCACAGAGAGATACTAATAAATCTAAAGACAGACATGTCATCAGTAGTGTATTCAAAAGGGGAAGTAAAAAGGATCAAGATTTGCAATGTACATGTACAGACTTCCCATGATGAGCTCATTATGCATTGCTGCATACTAACAAAATGTGAGAAAAGATGGGGTGGGAAAGAGCTGCCATGGTGGGGTTGAGTGGAATCAGGGCAGTGGGAAGAAGAAAAAGTCAGAGGTCCACTAGCATATATCAGAAGTTTCAGTGGGTCCAGGAGCAGGCACTAGGTCCCCAGGCTGCCCTCCAGCTCAGAGAGGCTGTTTACGAGTAGAGCCAGGACCCAGCCTGCCCACTTGTAATCCAGGGCAGCCCAAGAGTGCTCTTTGCTTGAATGGGTTTTGCTGACAGATTGTATTAGATATTCCTTGGTGACCGGGCCCAAGAAAATTGAATGGACACTGTTGGATACTTATCCTTCCTCCTTCGCACAAAACAAACAGGAGCCACAAAGAATAATCCAATTGTTGTCCTTTCATTATGCTCGAGGGCAAGGAAAGGAAGTTATTAAGAAATGCAATTGCCTTCTATATGCTTGACTAGCTAGGGTACTTTCACACCTGTTAATCATATCAAAGGCCTGTTTTGCACTAAGTATCAGACTCCCATTTTACCAAAGGAGGAACCAGCCCGGAGAGAGGAAATTCAATTAGTAAGAACACAGAATTTAAACTGATCTTCTCTCTCTTAAGTCTTCAGCTCTTTCCTGAATGCCACACTGAGAGTCATGCTCAGTTTTCCTTAAATGAAGCTAAGTGTTTCAAACTGACTTCCCAGAAAGAAAAGTTCTGTGAAAAAAGATTCTGGCCTATTAATCATGAAGAGAAGATTAATGCTAGGATCAGTTTTAGAATTGCTTATGTCAGATGTCCTTTTAATAATTGTTTACAGAAAAGCTTGTTTAAAAATACAGTTTCCAAAAAAGCATAAAAGAAGCAAATTAACAGAAGTAAATAGGACCCACCAAATAGTTGAGCAGACTAAAGTGTCTGCTTAGGCAGGCTCAGGGACCAGTGTTCAGCCCCTAGCCTGCTGTGCTGACCCCGCCCCTAGGGTTTGCTGAGCGGGTGACTGAGAAAGGGCATGGGGGTGCATGTGAATAATCCCAGCGCTTGGGAAGCTGAAAACAGGAGGGTCACTCGAGTCCAAGCTGTGTAGTGAGACCTGTACACCCTGTATTAAATATATTACAAAAAAAAAAAAAAAAAAAAGCAAAAAGAGCCAATAGTAGTGTTCTTGGAAATCCTTTGGATAAGTAATTTCACTTGTCACATCCTTTAAAGCCCACTTCATCCTCAGAGTGAGGCACCCAACAACCCTGAACGCACAGCCTTTTCTGCTCTTGGATCCAGTTCTGAAGGCTTAGCTTGTTCTCTGAGTCCTGTTACCTCTCTTTCCCTCCTCATTGCACTTTCCGTACTTACCCTTAGCTACAACAATCTCCTCTTCCCACCTATTTCCTCTACCCTTTGCTGCCTACACAGCTCCAGGACTGTCTGTCTTGATGTTTGCTGTGTCCCCGGTCTACTGCAACTACACTGTAACCTTGAGTGCGTGCAGTCCCTCGTGTGGGGTGTGCCTCCTTAGACCTGTCTCTTCAGTTTGTATTCTCAGCTGTGCAGTAGTAGCCGGAACGGGGGCACTAGGAATGTTTGTGAGAATTGATTCAAGGAGTACCCAGAATATTATGTCATAACTCATGCTTTTAGGAGAAAGAGAATTTGCCTATCTTGTGAAATAATACCCAGTTTTGTACTTGTGTCTCTGGACAGCATGGCAATGGGTTGACTGACAGGGGAGGTATTTAAAATCCAGACAGGTGGCCCCTTGTCACAGCTCTGCTGCTGTTGGCTGGTGCACAAATTACTCGCCAAGTAGTGATGGGTAATAGTGATGCCCACCGGTTACTGAGGGCTGAACCGAGGGCTGCGTGAACTGGCTTGCTTAATTTTTATAACTAACACTAGGAGGTAGCATTAGCTATTATCGTCTTTTAACAGGTGAGGAAACTGAGACATGAAGAGGCCCTATGAGCAGAGCTCTGCAGTGGCTTCTGTGTAGAAGCCTTTAGACTGGGGGTGAGAAACCTTTCAGAGATGAGCACCCAGACTGCAACCCCAGACCCTTTATTGGTTGCAGACTGCCAGCACTGGGATCGAGCCTGAATTCTGAGGTTTTGGTTTAGAAAAAAAAAAACATCTCATACATTAACAACTCTTGTCTTAGAAGAAAAACACAATAATCCCCGTGCCACAGGTTCACCAGTACTGTTCTACATTGCCCCGGACATGAGGCAAAAGATAAATCCGCCTAAGGATGAGGAAGAGAGCATGATAATCAGCTCAGAACCTACCTCTCCTTTCCTATAGCTAGAGCAGTGTTAGGTTATGTAATTTATATATTGGATTTCTGTGAAAAATATGTTAGAGGAAAGCATTTTGTCAACCTGAATAAAATGTGAACACTGTTAGTTTTGTTCTCCAGTTAGGAAGATTAAGCTTTGGGGTATGTTGAATGCCTTGTCCGTTGTCATGAGTAGCGAAGCCAGGTCTGAAACACTCTGCTCCAAGTGGTACAGGCATTTGTTTCTTATTCCATGTTGCCCAGGTGCCAGATGCCCCCATAATAGCAAGTGATGTTGATGCAGGTTTTGATCAAAATGATTGTTCTTCATTTGGAACTTTAATTTTCAGAGGTATGTACTAAGCAACGCTGAGTAAAAGAAGGCAGATTTTAAGGTAAACTTAGAAGTATTTGTCTTGCGGAGCTGTTAGACAGAGGAAAACAGGAAGTACAAAGCAAAGGCTAGACAAGAAGGGATGTGGGAAGAGATTCGGAATTTGGGCAGGGCCAAGGTGGAAAGGGAGAATGCAAGGAAGGTAGCTTCCACCCCTAAAACAAAAACAAGAGCAGCAGCAACAGCAGAAGTGGCACTAGCTCTGCTTTTGAGTGTTAACATGGAATAAGGACACAGAGTGTGAAACCTTCAGATTCATTTCTTACTGCTTTATGTTGAGATCATTCAACGCTGTCTCTCTGAAGAGGAAACAGGAGCTTACAGAGCAGGCAAGAGAAGCTCAGCCGAGGCTGCCTAGCGTCAGAGTACTTGCTCTGGGCCTCCCAGCTGCTCTGTGACTTCAAACTCTGAAGGTCACAGAACCCAGGGTTTTTGCACCTAGAAGCAGCTCTTGGGACTAAGGTGGTGCCCCTAGATTAGAGCGGAGCCCCTAACTCCAACTGAGGGCAGGGTACAGCGCTGCAGCACATCTAGTATCAGGCTAACTGGGCTGGTCTAGGCCAGTTCAATCACCTGTGCCTCAGCTGCCTGAGATCTTTGACTTGGAGGCCGAGCCTTCAGTCTCTGAGAGAGACTGAACACTGAGACTCTAGGTCAGTGATGGTGAACCTTCTGGGGACAAGTGCGCAAGCTGCAGCCCCAAACCCGCTGAATTGTTACAAAGTACCAACACTGCAATTAATCCAAAATACTGAGGACTTAGTTTAGAGAAAACATTTCAGACATTAACATATTTTGCCTTAAAAAAATAGTTGCAAAGTGGCTCTGCCTCTACTGCTTTAGGTGGTTTATTTTGTAACCCTTCAGGGTGGGGATTTGTTAGCAAGTCAGACATGAAAACAATGGTCCTCAAGCCCGGCAGTTGGCTTTAAGGCTTTAGGAATATTTCCTCTCTGTATCTTTTCCAGATCTTTAGGGTACACATTATAACCCTTATAGGCTGAAGACAAGACCACAACTGTGGACAGCAACAAAGGAAAAACTACATGAAGGGGTGCGCGTGCACCTCAAGAGTGGGTGAGCCAGAGCTCAGTTCTTCGTCTGCTCTCATTCCCTTCTTGCATGGCAGTAGAAAATGAGAAAGTAGAAGGGATTAGAAGTCTGAGGGGTCACAGAAGTCCCCTTGGAGTGGCCTAGCCCAGAAAAATAGTCTGGCAACTGACTCTTCAGAGGGCACAGTGCTGTCTGGCCTTGTTTTTCCCAAGCTGAGTGGGAGCCCCGAGGAGCTATACCCAGAGGTATTTTTGTCTTGTTGCTTCAACCCAGGCAGCTCCACTTGCAATAAGTGATGGTCTTTTGGGTTTGTGCTGTAAATACAGCCCATACCACTGGAGAGAGTTTCCTCCCCAGGGTCCTCATTCCAGGGTGGTGCTGCTCTAAATTTACTTTGCTTTGGGCTGAAGAAGCTGTACTGTAAGCATTCTCAAGTTGTTGAACCTAGAACACGAGAATTACAAGAGTTCTCAGAGGTTACCCACTGGTGGTCGCCTCACTTATAGTTTGTGGAGCAGAAGCTAAGGTTCACAGAGTGAGGGATCCTCAGTTGTTCTGTGGGGGAGCAAAGAAAAGCATCGTATATAATCTTTGTTTTCATGAGGCTCAGGATTCGTGTCAGGGAAGCTTGGCTTTACATAAATAATGAAAAGTATATATAAAAAAAAAGTGTATAGAGAAGTAAGACAGGCAGACAGGATTTGGGGCCTGGGAACAAGGCAACACAACACGGGCTGCAGGGTGGCTTCCCGAGGGCAAGAGCTTTAGACAGAGATCAGACTGGGTGGCGAGGTAGAGTCTGTTGGTACCTGGAGCAGGAGAAGATAGTAGAACATCTAGGCCAGAGGGGCTAGCAAGAACTCCTCACAGAGGTAGGCAGGAATCGGGGTGTGCAGCTCTGAAACGTGGCCAGTGAAGGGTGGAGGAGTTGGGAGTATGGGGGCCTGTGGGGGTTGGGGGCAAGAAGTTTGGCTGGGCAGGGGGGCTGCAGAAAGTTCCCCTGAATTCAAATGCAGTGGAGACCCCTAGGGTTTCAAGCAGAGCAGGAAGCAATGAGACTCAGTTTGCCCTTTATAATCTTTCGGGCTGCAAGGAGCAAACTGGAGAGCAGAGCCAGCTCCTTGTCTCACCCCCAGATACCTCTGTGCCCAACATTAGCACGTGCATGCCTGGGGTACTGGTCTCTAGCTGGGATTGGAGCAATTTATTAGTACACATTTCGCACACACAATGACTTACGTTCATCGTGGGGAGTTGGTACGCGTGCGTGACACTCTTCATTTCTCTTGACTCCCCACCCCCATCCCTTGGTCTCTTGCCTATTTGCAAAAAGATCTATCTCTCTGCTCATTTAAACTTTGATTTTCTCATTAAGAGTCCATCAACAGATGAATGGATAAATAAAATGTACTTTTCTCAATGGAGTACTACTCTGCTAAATGAAGGATAAATTTGAGTCATTTGAGGAAACCTGATGTGCCTTGAGAACATGATGTTATGTGAAATGAGTCAGCCAGGAGCTTTTGAGGGCAGGCAGCAGGCACAAAGTGAGGCAAGGGACGCGCGCCTGTAAAGCCTTTTGGACTGATTTTGGGGTAAAAGCCAGAGGATGATGTCCTTTCTAGAGTTGGAAAGACATGGTAGAAGGTAGCAGGGCATGAAGTAAATGCTGGACTGGAGAAGTAGGTCTCCGTGCAGCCCTGCTCCCAAACAAGGCCCTATTCCTCCTTCAACTAGTTTTATAGCTAACAAAGCTGTCTTCAATGTTTCTTTTCTTCCTTTTCGCCTTTCTTCCTGTCCACTCATCTTTCCTTTTCTTTCTTCAGGAAGTAGTATGATGTTGTTAAAAAGTAAGCTCTAGAGGAAAGGCAACTCTAGGTTTGAATCATGACATTTCTATTTATTGGCTAAGTCACTTTTGGACAAGTTTAATAGCATGTTAATAAGATACCTTATAGATAAGGTATCTTAGTTACCTTATCTATAAATGGGTATATTGGTATTTTAGTTATGAAGTTAAAAGGTTTAACTAAGATAATGTGTGGATTGTACTTATAAACTTTGCATATAATAGATACACAGTAAGCTATTCTGTTCATGCATTTATTTGTTCAGCATACATGTGATACTGGGTGTGGGCCATGCCTTGGCTAGATTACCACTGAGGCCATAGTGGTAATCCCCAAAATTCCTCTGCTGAGTCATGTACAGGGATCAAGTCCCCACACCCCACCTGTAGTAAGTGATGAAATGATCTTCTTCCCAGGAGAACCTGTAAAATGGCTCCAGATCAACTGATGGACCTAAATTCTGCCTAAAAAGTCCTCAAAGTCCCAGGCTCACAACTATGCCATATCCTCTTGTGGTTTCCTTATTTAATTCAAGCAATCAAATTGTACCCACTGCTGTGATTTAGGTCATGGATGAGGTCCTGATAGGGGCCAAGGCAAGTGGTAGGCCTTGACTGATGCGGTAATGGTTGTGGTCACGGCTGTCCACAGGGAAGGTCTGCAGGAGCCAGGAGCCTTAGCTGGATGAGAAATGACTTGGTGCATTGTTCTAATTTCTGAAGCTTATCCTAGGACAAAAAAGAAAATATTATTTTGAGGTTTCTGGAAGGCAGAGCCAGGATGCCTCAAGGTGTATTTTGTCTCCTTAAAAGGAGCAAAGATTTCTAATACTTTTGGGTGGCCAGCAATAGAACAGGCTCTGCACAGTGGAGTGAACTCAGGCTCTGGGAATCCTCAGCAGCAGGCTGGATCAGGGCCCGCAAGGGCGCTGTGCAGCGAGTGCCTGCTGTGGGTGGGAGGCTCGCTGGAGTGACCTCAGGGCTTCCTAGCAGCTCAGGGAGGCCAGGGCGTCCGCTGTGAGGCCCCCACAGCCTCCCCTTGGGCTTCTGCCAGGTTCCTCCCTCTGGATCTGGCCCTGAAACCTACCTCATTCCTTCCTCACCCAGCTCTGGAACCTTTTTGTGTCAACTGACCGATCCTTAGATCCATAGGCCAGCCGGCTGGGTACGTGTGAAATAGATTCCTGTCTGATCCAGCTCAGTTTTGTTATTACACCAGCTACTTTTAAAGATCTTCCCTCTTTAAGTATTTGGGTTTCTTCCTAGATTAATATTTCTCGCATATTTCATACCATAAAAAGATACACCCAAAAGCAGCTGATAGAAGATTTCTAACCTCAGTGTTTTGGAAAGTCAGTGGCATGGTAGATATGAAATTGGGCTGCCGGACGCAATCTCAGCTCCGTTACTCACCTTCAATACTACCTTGGCCATACCACCTTACCTCTGTAAGCCGCAGCTTCCTTATTGAGAAAACAAGATGATAAACAGGGTGACAGCGATTACAAGTCTATTATAAGTCTAAATAGATAATACTTGCAAAGTGTACGGACGCACTCAATCTCCAATAAATACTAGTGACAAATAGTTATTAAATGATTATTTTGTTTCTCTACTTATTTTTTAAAATTTTAATGTATTTATTACAGAACCTCACTACCCAATTCATACTTGTAATGAGATCTTCCTGCCTCAGCCTCCCCAGCCCTGGGATTACAGGCATGCACCACCCTGCCTCTTTGGGGTTGGCATGGCACACCGAGGGTTCTGGGGCCATCATGGCATGAAGCATCAGGGATCAAACCCAGGTCCTTGTTCTTGCTAGGTAGGTGCTTAGATCACTGAGCTATCTCCCCAGTCCTCTCCACATATTTTTAATATATCAATTTTATAACTATTTTTTCTATCTTATTCATTTATTTTTTGGTGGAACCGGGGATTGAACTCAGGCCCTTGCACTTGCCAGGGAAGCACTTATTCCACTGAGCCATCTCCCTGGCCCCTCCGTCCTTTAGAAATCAGAATAAGGTCAGGATTCTGGAATTAAAATAATAAAGATTTCTGGAGGTTACCAAATCCAACCTAGTGTCTACGACACTAGTTGCTAGAGACAACTGAGCTATCCACCTAGTGGCACAACTCAAACAGGACCCAGGGATGTCTGCTCTTGTTTGATGGGCAATCTGTGACTCACGATGATCTCACTAGTCACTATTAATTAAAATTATCTTATTTTTCTGGTAGTTTGCTTTAAAAATAACAAACACTCTGGCAATTAATTCTTGGCCATGATACCAAAAGAACAAGCAACAAAAGCAAAAATAGCCAAGCAGGACTCTATATATCAAATTAAATAGTTCTGCAAGGGAACAACCAAAGGAGACGGCAATTTACAGACTGCAAACCATATACGGTGTCTGTATGGTGGTCTGTATGCTGTGAACCATACCCTGGAAAAATGCTTAGTATGCAAAATGTATAAGGAATACATACAATTCAATAACAAAGGCAACTCAAGGAAGATGTGGGCAGAGGGTCTGTTTTGGTATTTTCCTGAAGAAGATATGCAAATGGTCAGTGCATGTTATGCTTGATACTGAGATGTCACTCCAGAGCCTCCTGTGCTGGCAGGCAGGAATTCTGAAAGGTGATTGGATCAGGGAGGCACTATAGCTCTCTTTAACGTCAGGGGCTGGGGCTTGTTGGCAGAGGCAGTTCACTGGGGGCGTGACCTGGTAGGGCAGAGCTGCTTCCTGGCCGCCGTGACAGGACCAGCTTTCCTCCACCTGACCCCGCCTCTGGACCTTGCTGCCAGCTACGGACTGAACACATGAGCCAAAGCAAACTTCTTCTCTTTTAACTTGTGGGATTAATTCTTGGATATGATACCAAAAGAACAAGCAACTGTAGCAAAAATAGACAAGTAGGACTCTCTATATGAATTTAAAGCATTCTGCACAGAAAAGGAAACAACCAACCAAAGGAAATGACATCCTTTGAACTGAAAGTAGGTGTGAACCACATGTGGGAATCTATATCCTTATCCTGTCTCAAGAATTAGAAAGTGATTAGATGGATGAAAATGTAAGGGCTAGGGAGGTCGCTGGGTGGTCTAACCACCTGCCTACCAAGTGTAAGGACCTGGGTTTGATCCCTATACCTCATGCCTTGTCAGTCCTGTGCTGTGCTGGCCGTTGAAACCGGGCATCGCATACCTGTAATCCCAGTGCTGGGGAGGCTGAGACAGGAAGATCACTAGGAGTCTGAGATGCATGGCGAGACCCTGGATCAAATAAATAAATAAATAAATGATTAAAAAATTAGTAAAAAAGAAAATGTGAAAGTGAAAGGTCAGTGAACATATGCTCAATGTTATGAGCATCAGGGAAACACTAAGGAGTCTAAAAGAGGTTCACTATGAGTCCGAGCATCAGAGAAACACTAGGGAGGCTAAAACAGAGAAATGAAAATCAGCACCACAGTGAAGACACCCTCTACCTCTTAGGATTGCTGTCCCAAGGATAATAAACCTCGGTGTGGATAGAGAGGGAGTCCTGCAATAATGGTGAAAGTGTGAATTGCTGAAGTTGCTATGGAAAGTTATATTGAGGTTCCTAAAAAAAAAAAAAATTGAAATTAGAACTATCGTATGACCCAGAAATCCTACTTCAAAGTGGTTAAAATGAGAATCTCAAAGAGATGTATGCACCCTCACAGTCAGTAAAGCATTATGTATTAACAGCCAAGACATGGAAACCATTGAAAGGCCCATTGCCTGGGCAAAGGGAACGTGGTACACATTTAAGGAGTTTTTAAAAAAGATGAAGTCAGCTTTAAAAAAGACAGATGATGTTTTTGGGGGAGTACAGGGTCTCACTGGGGAGCTTGGACTTGTAGTGATCGTCTTGTTTTGGCCTCCCTAGTGCTGGGATTACAGGTATGCATCACCACCCCTGGACTCAGTCGCCATCAGCTCGCCCGGGACTGCGGCTGGTGAGGGGTGTGGTGCCCGGGACTGAACTCTGGTCCTTGAGCTTAGGCAGGCTTAGTCCACTGAGCTATCTCGCTGGCCCAAAACAGACAGGCATTTTGCCAGTTCAGTCAACTTGGTTGAAAACTGGAAGATGCTATAGTAATAAACCAAGCCAGACACAGAGAGACAGATACTACATGCTATCACCTATATAATGGATCTCTATGCACTTTTTGTTTCTATGAATTTGAATATAGATATTGTGAAAGAGAAATAAACTGTTGGGATGAAAGGAAGGAGAAAGAAAAGGAGGGGAAAATGTATGTGTATGTACACAGGATGGCTTGGGCAGCTGTACTGCTGATTTCTACTGGGCTACTGAAAGGAACAATTAAAACTTAATTCTTTTTTTCTTCTTTTGAAGTTTTCTTTCTGACCAAGTTTTAGACCAATTTTGCATGCTTATATCTAGTAATCTGAATAACTAATTTGAAGGCAATACTATGCCATATGACAACCACTATTAAATTTCTATCATTTTGTTTAGTGAAATTTTTTATTGTTTCTAATGTTCTTTTAAATATTTTTTTTTATTCTTTTTAAAAATAGAAGAAGAAAGAAAAAAAGTAGAGTAACGCTTCAGGGTGAGAGATTTCTGAGCTACTTCTTATCTCAGTCTCAGAGAGCTTTGGACACCGGTGCCTAGACGCCGGCAGCCTTGCGCTCCTCCTGTCCCTGGCTCTCCATTCCTCTTGAGAAGAATATGCCACCCCCACCTGGCATGGACACTTCTCCCCTGGCTTCTCCTGCTTTACCTGCTTACTCACTACCCGTTCCAGGGCCTGCATTCAGCCTGTGTGGCTCCAATCCGTCCCAGCTGCATTGCCTGTCAGTTTTCAGTGTGTTCGAAGCATGTTCTCAGCTTCAGAGTGCACTGCTCCAGTGGCCTTTGCCAGGCAGAGCCCTGAGCCTCATGGCTGACGTGGCCCTGTGGCACAGTGAGGTCAGCTGGCTGCAGGCAGGAGTTAGGTGACGACAGGACAACCCAAGAAAGAGATTTTTCTAAAGTAGGTGGCAAGTCGGCTTTGGGAGTTTATGAGAAAGGATGGAGAAGTCAGAGCCAAGGTCAAGTCGGCCCGGGAGATGGTAGGGCTAGAGGGTGGTGGGTGAATGAGGCCGCGAGAGCTGTCATGCTGAGCAATGCTGTACGTGCTGATGATTGCAAGGGTGTGGCCCTGCATTCCAGAATGCTAAAGTGCACGGAGAAGAAAATGTCCAAAAGCCATCGTCCTCAGTGTGACATGGAGCAAAGTGTTCCTTGGTGACATAATTTCGTGCATTAAACAAAGACTAACCTGGCTTCGCCTTGCTGGAGTGCTTAAGTGTGCCTGCTAAAGAGCAGAAATTCCTGCATCTCTAAGACCTCCCCACAGAAACCAGATCTCTAGGTGCTCCAGTTCCTTATGTAAAAGAGCCTTGCTCGTAAAATACTTATGCCCCCTATATTTTAAGTCATCTCTGGATTACTCATAATTCCTAATGCAATGCAAATGTTATGTAAATAGTTGTTTTATTGTGCTATTTAGGGAATCACAACAAGAAAAACAAGTCTGTGTAAGTTCAGAATAGATGCAATGTTTTCTCCCTAGAGGTTCTTTATCCACTCTTGGAGGAATCCACCCTTGGATGTGGAGGAGCAAATGCACATGGTGGGTCTCCCAGGGGGTGTAGGATGTGGCATCTTGCCAAGTGTTTCCTTCCAAGGACACACATGAAGCTAGTGCTCTGAGGAATCATTTTGGTAGAAGGTGCCCCCAAAAGATTTCACCTTTTATCTTTGTCTGAGGAAAGTCCAGAGACCATTACACAAGGGGTTAGGTACTTCTCCAGTCTGTCCCCAATATACGACTTTGGGACACATTAAGGTGCTTTCTGAACATGTCTGAGAAGTCTTAAGGGGCCGATTATTTCCCTTGTGGAAGAGGTAGGCTATTTCTTAAATAAATGGGGAAAACAGTGACTCCCATACTTTATAGAGAGTTTAGAGCATCTTCTTGGGACTTTATATACCTCGTTTTTATACTTTTCTGCTTGATGGTTAAGACCAAAATAAAGCAAGACCTATGTAACAAGAAATATAAGTTTTGTATCTGACAGGGTCTGTCAAATCCCCTCAGGATTTACCCTGAAATCCTGTCTTCTTACTCAGATATTCTTATAAATCTTTTTCTTTTCTTTTCTTTCTTTTTTTTTTTTGGTCTTTTTGAGGCAGGGTTTCACTACAAAGCTCAGGATAGTTTTGAGCTGTCTTTTTTATTTTAAAATTAATTTTACTGAGAAACAAAGCAATGAGACAGTTTCAAAACAGGATAGTAGGACAGTTACAATAATTGATATATTACATATTGCTGTCTTCATAGTAGTTATTCCTAGTACAAGATGCAGACATGATATCCTGTCCAAATGCTATTAGTACAAATCTTTCTTCTCATTGAATTAAGAGAAAGTAGCTGTATATCTATCCTGTTTTGTACACACAGATACAAAACGGTCCTTCCTTTTTGTTTAGTTTTGTCAGTGATGAGTATTCCACTGCCATTTAAATATTGTAGGTGTGTGAATTCATCAGAATAATCCAATATAGTCCAATAATCCATAATAGTGGTGGGTTATCTGTAAGACTGGCGATGTCAGAAGTTGTTGATTGGAGCCTTTTACAGCTCGACATATTAATATGGCTTTACTTTATATACCTCATTTTTATACTTTTCCGCTTGATGGTTAAGACCAAAATAAAGCAAGACCTATGTAACAATAAATCTTGTATCTGACAGGGTCTGTCAAATTCCCTCAGGATTTACCCTGAAATCCTGTACCGCACTTTGCAGATCCTGTGTCAGTGTCAGCCATGAGCTCTCTTTGTAGCCCAGGCTGGTCTGAAACTCACAACGATCTCTTGCCTTAGCCTCTAAGTGCTGTGATCATAGGCATGCACCACCACCCGTTATAAATCTCTTTTTCTTATAAAGCCATTGCCAGTGTGCTTCCAGTTCAGTCCTCTGTGGAATGCACTGTATTAGAACCAGTGGTTTTCTGTCTTGCCGGACACTGTGGGCGTCTTCATGTTTTTAGCTCAACACTATAGGCTGAATCAAGCCATTAGCCAGAGTTCCGTGAGCCTGAGAAGGATAATGGCATGGGATTTCCCTTCAGTTCGTTTGAATATTTCCCCCATCCATGAAATGATGGAGGAAGAAGGTGGATGTAACAGTCATGCATCAAACCTGTTCAGTGCTAAGTGTCATGCATTATGCAGCAGTGGATAAAATAGGTTTTTGCTAAGTACATGGCAATAATTTCCCAACAGTGTGCTCTCTGCAGAAAGTGCTACAGAGAGGGGAGGAAGTGATGCATTCTGTCTTAGAAATTTCTAAGACTCTTTCCAGCTCTGATATTTGTAGATACTAAGGTTTCAGGGTCTTTTGTTTTTGGTGCTGTTGGTTCAGAGCCTTCAGATTCTTGAAACGGAAATAGCCCCATCTTTGTCCAGCAGGGACAGGGCTTTTCTGTTCCCCTCCCCAAACAGGGTCATGCTCCTCCTGGAGCCATGTCTGCCTGAGAAGTGTGAGCTAGAGCAGGGTAGTGCTGTGTGTGTGGTTCTCCTGATTGCAGGGAGGAAGGAGAGGAATGGGTTCTCGGGCTGAAAACTTAGGTTCCTACTACATCTCCCTATCTGAAGAAATTCACTGGAGTTCTTCACCCAGAATGTAAAAATCCTGTTTGGCTCCAGGAAACTCATCCGGTTTTATCATTAGTCCTTCTTTACCTTCTTTTGAGAGTTAGAAGTTCCTTTTCCTCTTCCCAGTACTCATTTTCATTCCACTCTTCTCTCTTCTTCCTTCTGTCCTTCCACATTCCTACTAGCATTTGCTAAGGGTGACTTCAGCAGAGATAAAACCATCATTGAAAATGACAAAAAAACCCCAAGACCCATGGACTGATAATGTTCAGCTGACCCAGGGTCTGAGGAAAGACCCTTGGCTCTGAAGACCTGCAGGCACTGCGAGTGCACTGTACCAAATGAACAAACTTGCTTATTCTCCTCCCTTAAGACCAAAAAGTCCTATTCCACTGGGGACAAAATAGCCGGAAGCAGCATTGTTCACAGCAGGGGCCCCAGGCCTCCACCCTCCAGCCCCTCCTCACCTCTACATCCCCAGGGACCTTATAGAAAACAAAGCCTTGCACTGGAGGGAACCAAAGGTGGCTGGAACAAGGAAGCCGGAAACCTGGAATGGGAGCCCGGGACTGGGAGGCTTGCCTGGCTGTGCTAGCTGGGAGGGCCTTAGTTGGGAGTGAAGAAGGAGGGGAGGGCTCCCTTCCAACTCTCCCACCCCCATCCTCCCTCACCTCCAGCCTCCACCCATCCCCAGCTCACCACCGGCCATCCTGGCTCATTTAATCCTAGGAAACCACTCCTGCTCACTTTACTGATGTTCGAGGTCACCCACACTTCTGCAGAACTCCCAGGATTGTCAGCCACCATCTCTTTCCCTTCCTTTCTCCCCGCCAGTTCCTTCTTTCTTCCTTCCTTATCTCCTCTCTTTCTTTCTGCTTTCCTTTCCCTTTCAAATGTGTTTTCCACTGATTTTTCTCTTCCCTTGTTTCTCCCTGGACCACCATTGAGGGTTTTCCTAGAGACCTTCAGTTTCCTTTCTTCTCTGGCTCCTCTTCTGTCTGACACACTGCATAGAGAGTGATACCTCTTTTAGTTCATTGCTTGGTCACCTTGTGCCACCACTGTCTCTGATCCTGATTTTTGCCTAAGTAACCAATGATCTTCCAATAGCATCTTCTAAGACAAATCTTACTAAAATTCTTCAGAGCATAGCTCAAGGGACTAAGCACCTGCTTAGATAAGTGCAGGGACCTGAGTTTGATCCCCTGACCACAGGCCACACTGGTCTAGCCCCTGGGCACACTGAGCCAGCCACTAAGTTGGGCGTGGTGGCGCACTCCTACAATCCCGGCATTGGGGAGGCTGGAAACAGGAGGATTGCTATGAGTCTGAGCTGCGCAGTGAGGCCCTGTACTAAATACATTAAAATAAACAAATACAAATTTTCAGGACATTAAAATTTAATAAAATTTTGATTATAAAATTAATATTAGAAATGCAAGTTGTTAAAAAGAATTCAAGCATTGAAGAAGCATATAGAATAGAAAAGTGTAATATCATCCATACCCTTCCCTACTTAACACCCTTTCTCAGAGATCATCACTCTCTGTGGTTTGGTCAAAACTTCCCTAATGTTGTTACTTAAGGATTTTCAAATTTAGAATCATTGCATACACTATTGCATAACTGGCATTTTCTTAAACACTGTGTTGCACATGCTTTCCTATGTAAATCTACATACATAGTCCTCATGAAAGAATGCTGTGTGATAATCCATGCTTTGATTCTTTATTCAATCTCCTTTTCTTGAGATTGAGGTTGTTCTTGTGTATGCACAGATATACTTATTTATTCTCACTACAAACAACACTGTGATGGATTCTTGCGCTTACATCTGTGCTAATCACACACTGTGTGCCTGGTTGTTCCTCCAAAGCCTCATGCAGTCATGGGGTGGGGACTTCTGGAGTTTGACATTAACTCATGATCCACTGGGATTATGGGTTTAGTACTGCTGGGATTATGGGTGAGTACTGCATCCAGCCTGGGGCAGAGAGCCTGAATGCAATTTAAGGGAGGCGGACTTGCTCTTTGAAGTCATGGTTGCTGCTGCTTCTCCTCCCTTTTGCTCTCTCTCTGCTCTTTGCCACTACCATGAAAGGCTGCTGTCTGCCGTGTGCCACTCTTCCTTGGAGCCAGCTGAGTATGGACTGAAGCCTCCAGTAACCGTGAGCTAAATAAACCTTTTCTTCTTTCATTTTGGGTGTCCGGTATTTGTCCCAGTAATGAGAGAAGAGTAACTGAGGTACTCTGGATTTGGCATATCTTACATCTGTAGCTTGAGTCCTGGCTTCCTTCTGTCCTAGCAGTGTTCTCTTTCCTGAGCATAGGGGTGCAGGTGCAAGTTCACCTCCTCTTGCTCCTGTCCAGAGTCTCCTCCTGAGGTGACCCCATCCTGCTCACTGGGCCACTCCTGGTTTCCCAGGCCAGCCTCCCTGGTGGCTTCATTTACACATATCTTAATGTATAGCAGGCCATGTGCTGGGGCAGGCTTGTCATTCTGTGGGGACTGTTTGCTAACAGCATGCAAAACTGAAAAAAATCAAAAGCTCTGAAAGTTCATGAGTTTGTCTAGGGAACCAAGCTACTTAAATGTAAGATCCAGGACTTACTGTCAGGCCTTCCTTGCTTACAATTCATGATTTTATTTTATTTTTTTAAAATTATTTTTTTGTTTTTTAGGAGAATACAAATTAGAATTAAAACCAAAAACTGTAAGTGATACAGATTTTCACTTAACAACTAATAAGAATCTCACAGTATTTGTTGTAATACACAGTGCTGTCTTCCAACCAGTTATTCATAGTATCAGATAAATGCATGTACAATTGGAAGAAAGAAAAAAAGAAAGAAATGTATAAGAAATTAAGAAGACAGAAAGGAGAAACAATTGAAGAAAGGAGATGCAACAAATTAAAGCATTAGCTGCTTCTTTCCGTAGACCAGCCATGTTACATTGCCCTTTGGGTAGGGTACTAGGAGCCCCCTGTCCATTCACCCACCATTGCACTTAATGCATCAGGAAGTGTGACTTCTTAACAAGACAGTTCCCCTCCCCAGATTGGGAACACCCTGAGGGCTGGCCCTCTATCTCTTCCTCCCTTTATTTACTCTTTCATATACTTAATATAGAGCTTGTCCTAGCTTGAGCAATGACACAGAGTAGCAACAATGAACCTAAATTTGCTGAGTGAAGAATTTCAGAATTTCCTGAGCCAGATTAAAAGCCATCACTCAACACACAGACTCAGATTACAGTTTATTTCCTAGATTTTTAAATGAAATACCATGTTCCCTGGGATGCTAGCTAACTAATTTAGAAGAGGCTCTTCAGATTTGCAGACAATAGGCATAATGGCATAAAAAAGCTCTGCAGTTAGATGGCTCTGGTTCTCATCTGAGCTCTGCTACTTGTTAGGCGAGTAATTCCAGGTCCCTAATCCTTTATTCCTTTACCAGTAACATGGAGCTAATGACTATCACCTGTTTATAGGGTTATACAGCAGATTAACTCAGGTTAGCAAGATGAATCCCTTAGCACAATGCCTGGCACACGGAAGGCACCTAATAAATGTTAGCTGCTCTGTGGTCCTTAGGATTGGTGGTTGTCACCTTTAGTCTTTGTTCGAAGCAGTATCTCAAGCTTTCACAAAATGATGCTTTTAGTTTATAATTCCACAAAGCATTCTTTCTCACCCTTATTTGTAGGACCAACATTAAGTGCCTACTGTGTACCAGATACTTTCTGGCAAGTACCTGGTAGGTCCTTGCCTTTTAAGGCATTGTCTACAATGGGGAAAATGAACACTGCTCAGGTTGGAGCCCACAGAATTAACTTTCCTCTTTCTTGCAGTCTAGAAAATTATATGAGTCTCTGAAAAATATGCCTGTCTTTCTCTTTTTGAAATTGAAGGATTTGTTCTAATGTATCATTTTCATGGAAGTCTAGACTTTGGGTAGCTTCTGCTACATGATTCCTACAGGTGCCTGAGTAATCTTCACTCTTTAGCAAGAAAAATCCCTGTATCTGAAGGTGATGTCAGGGACAATATTTTGCTATTGTGTGCCTGTTTCTACATACATCCTAAGATTAATTTTGTGTGTGGGTTGCTGTGTAGTTGTTTTGCTTGTGCTTTTCTGGGGTTTTCTAAGTTCTATGTTGGAGGGCTCCACCTCAACAATGGAAAGAAAGACAAATGGACCAGAAAATCTTCCCAAATCAAATCCCAACAAAGGGAAATGGCTAGTGAAGATAAACTTGCAGATTTAACCTATAGATTATTCAATTCAGGAACTATATGTTCTTAGAGAATCATGCCTAACATTTTAGCTAAATTACATCAGAGGGAGGAGATTCCTTTTGCAATGCCACCCAGCTCAGGAACTTGGCATTGTGTTTCCTTACCTCTCACTTCTATGTCTTCTACTGCACACTAAGCTGCTCTCTTCCAGCTGACATATGTGTCCAGAAGCTCAGGACAAGATGGGAGAAGAGGCCAGCTATCTCTACCACATGGCTCTGGGATGGGCTCTGTAATCCTCTGTGCCAGTCCCTGGCTGTGCACCCTGAGGAGTCTGTAGGGTCAAGCACTCGCCCTTCTGAGTGCTGAGCCCGCTAGCTGCTCAGTTACTGGGGCTGCTGGGGGCTTCTCTCTTCTCACTACTGCTCAGCTCTGGCTGCTTTGTTGGATGCTTTGCTAGCTAAACTGCTCAGGCCACTCCTCTAGGGTCATAGGAAACGAGGGCCAAAGGGCCACAATTGTTATTGTGAGTCCACAATGGAAGCCTGGACAAGCCTGTTCCTCTCACTAGGGCCTCCGTTCTTTCAGCTGAGAGGTACAGAGTTCATTGGAGCTTGTCTGAAATGCCACCCAGCTCTGGAATTCCAGAATCCACCGTCCAGCCAAGCCAGTGACCTCACTGTGAAAAACAGAGGGAAACGGAGTTGTGTAGATGTCATGGGCAGGGCGAGTGGGTGGGACCCTTCTGAGGATTCTGAGTGGGGATTGGAGCAACCTGCTTCCCCAAAGCTTTGGTGATGCTGACAACAGCACGCCAATCCTGCAGGGATTGTCGGGGAGACATTCGGAATGCATTTATCAGAGAGCATCGCGCCTCCTCTGACACTGAAAAGATAACACTTGCTCAAGAGGTGGCCACACCTGGAACAATGCTCCACAGTCAGCTCTGGCACTCTCGGGGACTTTTGCCCGCAGACTTTGTGCAGTGTCACAAGCCTTCTCGGTGTGTTTTCTCGCCTCTGTTATGTGGCCCCTGTGAGGACCCATGCAGACCTTGAACAGTTAGGGCTGAGCGGTCCTTGTGCCTAGTGACTTTGAGAGCTGTGCCATTCAGGTGTGCGCGGCAGAGCAGCAGGGGCTAGAAGTGAGGACGCGTGGGCTTCCCTTCTCTGGCTGTGCAGCCTGGGTCAATTGCCTCTAGTCTCTGGTCTTCAAAGTTCTCATAAAGCGGCATCTCTTTATCATCTGTTCCTGTTCTGGCCGACCTCAACTCCGAGTCCCAAGGACAGAAACTCCAGTTGCAGAACAGGCTCGGGCACACTCTAACTTCTCAGCCATCTCACTTCTGCTGTGCAGCGTGTAGCTCGAGTGTGGTTAAATTTGCTTCCTCCCCTCTGAAGGCCTCTGGGACACATGCAAGAATGTGGGTGAGGGGCACAGATGGTTGAGGATCGGAAGGGGCTTCAAGGACTATCATTAAGGCATCTCAAGAAAGCCCCTCAGCCCGATTAATTTTTGGGAAGGGGTCCTTGGTGGGTTGGGGACGCAGAGTTCCATAAAAATTACAAGCCTCAGCTCTGGAGTCAGGCAGACTTTTCTTTCTATCCTTGCCTTTCCAAACAGTTCAGTTCGTCATCCAGAAAATATTTATTAAGTGCCCATGTTGTACCAGGCACAGTGATGAACTGTTCTGCATGTGTTGCGACATTTTGTCCTCACAGCCCTATGAAGCAGGTGTGATTTTTGTCTACATTTCACAGACGAGGAAACTGAAACTCAGGAGGGTGATGAAGTCGCACAGTAACTTCATCTGGTAGCCACCCTGGAGCTTGAATCCAGGTCTATTGGTTCCAAAACTACGGCTCTCAGCCACTGCATGCTACTGTTCCCCCAGACCTTATTTAACTCTCACCTGCAGATCTACAGTGCAAGCGTCATTGTTCCCATGAGGGTCTGAGCATTTAAGTAGCATCGTTCGGTCAGTGCCACTGACTGATGGAAGGAGCTAGGATACAACACAGCCACTGATTGCTACATGATGTAGCTGGACCTCAAACTTTCTTTAAAGCCACTGTGAGTTTGCCCGTCCACTTAAAGTAGCCAGCAGGTGCATTCTGGGAGTGGAGCTGATGACTTTGTATAGTACAGTGGGCAAAGCCCGGGAGAGTGCAGGACTCCAGTGGCTTAGCTTCTGGCCCTGCTTGACCTGCAGTGGGCATGTGCCTGTGAAGCATCCCCACTCTCAACTTGACCAGCCCTGCTTTCCTTGCAGGGCTATTTATTCTAAGAATCTGCTGAGAGCTTGGCTATGAAAGGACTGCATAGATGAGAAAGCAATGAAAATAGAACAATCACAATTGTAGTCCTCCTGCTCCATTTTTAGCCTTCAGCAAAATGCATAGTAAGTTGCACATTCAGCCTCCAAAATGTTGGAGACACTCCATTTGATGGCCCCGGGACCAGTGACTCAAGGTGTGCTTGGTCTCAGCACAGCGAGCATCTGACTCACCTAGTGTTGTCACGTTCTGCTATGGGAAGAATGACACTGGGTGTCACCGTGCTAAGTCACCATCCCAGAAAGGCGGCTGGAATGTGACATTCCTGAGCGAATTCAGGCAAGAGAAGGAGAAGAAAAAACATTTGTAAACAGACAGCCTGGGGCTTAGGAGAGGCAGGTGCTTATTTTCCATGTTTTTGTTATGAAAATCGGTGAAGGTGTAGCTTTGATTTTATCTCTCCTTCTCATCAACCTCCTTTCTGCAAGCCTGGGCTATCTCACCTGGACCTCCACTCCAACCACTGATTCCAGCAGAGGTGGGGTGGGATCTCGGCTGATGACTGCTCAGCTGTGTGAGCAATGAGGGGAAAACACTAAGGTACTCTCTGCAGGTGAACAGGAGAGCTCTGTAACCTGGCCACACGGGACACAGATTTCTTTCCCTTTATTTATGTAGGCCTTGGTTTGCATCAGTTTGGAGCTAAGGGAGGGGAGAGGGAAGCAACCTTGCTGGCTCATGTTTGGTGAGAACATTGCTCTACCTACACAGAGTCCAGAGGCCCCTGGAGAGCGGGGTAGGAGAGCTCTGACAGTGCCCACCTTGATACAGCCAGAGGAACTTCAGTGCTGATAGCAGCCCCCCAGAAATACTCCACCTGGACTGTCCTCCCACCCTATGTAAACAGGCGTGTGGGGACATTGGTGTCCCTCATGTGGAACAATTAGCTGTCAGAAAATTTGCTGTTTAGGGTGGCACCAGAGAAGGTGTAGTCAGGGAAGTGAAGGGAAGCATTAAGAGGCTGGAGAGAAAACTGGGGAAAAGACCTTTCCTGCAGGGCCATTTGAAGAACTTGGCTCCAGCTGCAGCCCTGCGCCGGCCTCTGTGTGAACTTGGCCAAGTGACTTGCCTTCTCTGGGACCATATTTCATAAAAGGGGGCTGGGCAATGGCTCTAAGGTCCAAGTAGGCCAGTCAACAGTCAGTTTCCTGGTATAGTACTGGAAGTCTTTTGTCCAGGAATTCTTGCTTCGAACAGAAGATTCCCTTTCTTGACTTTTTTAGTAACTGTTCTCTGGGTCCCAGTCCCTTTCTTTTCTATGCTGTGGAAGCCTTTTCTCTGTGTTAGAAAATCACTGTGGTTGTGGTGGTGCATACTTGTAATCCAGCACCTGAAAGCTTGAGTCAGGAGGATTACTGTGAGTCTGAGGCTAGCCTGGCTTCCAAAGTTACTATAAGGCCTGGAATACACAGTGAGGTGTCTTTAAAAGAAGTGAAAAAGAGGAAAGAAAGAAAGAAAGAAAGGGAGAAAGAAGGAAAGAAGGAAAGAAAGAAAGAAAGAAAGAAAGAAAGAAGGAAAGAAGCAAAGAAGGAAAGAAGGAAAGAAGCAAAGAAGGAAAGAAGGAAAGAAGGAAAGAAGCAAAGAAGGAAAGAAGCAAAGAAGCAAAGAAGGAAAGAAAGAGTAAACAGAAAATCATTATGATCATCCTTGCTGAAGGGTTCCCATCAAAGATAATACTCAAACATTACCATTCTCCACAGTAGAGCACAAACCGAGCTACAGATATAGGCCGCTGCAGGCCACTACTCCCTGCCCTGGGAGTGGAAACCCTCATAGTGGCCTGGACCTCCATCTTCAAATCTGTGATCATTGCCCTTTATTCTCTAGTTTTGTCAGTGACTTCGGTACTGGTAATCTGAAGGATTACCCACCTTTCTTTTGAGTCTTATTCGTAGACCAAAGGTGCTGACTGCTTAGTCTGTTGGTGATTTCTAACCTTAATGCAGTTTCAAGGGTGAGACTTTCCTGGCCAATTCTGGCTAAATCCAGAGAAAAATTTCTGGGCTGATGAGCTGCCAATTGTTTTTTCTATTCACAAGAACCTCTAAAGTGCTTGGGATTGAAGATGTTCGAAGTTTCGGGTAATGATCAACATAGACATATCACGGATCGGAGGAAAGCAGAAGCCCCACAACCTCTGGTCTCCTTCACCTCTACATACCTATGGAGTCTCTGTCACTGACCTCCCTGCCTGTCTTTGTCCTTCTTCTGTTGTGCTATCTGTTCCTTTGCTCGTGTGGGCTTCTAAGCACAGGATTTGCATCAGACACTATGCTAAAGGACAGTGAAAGAGAAGTTGGCTGTAATACCTGTGGTGATCCAGCTGTGTGTGGTTGGGTAGGCAGACCTAAGAGCAACTGTCTTATGATGTGACTTGTGCTGTGACACACAAGTGTACCCTGAAACTTAAAGGAGCATCTGATTCCTTCTGCCAGTGGTGACATCTGGGCTGGGCCTGAAAGATGAGAAGGAATTTCAGGTGGAGCTTGAGTGGGAGGAAGCTGGCATGGCAGGCACGGGAAATGGCATGCACAAAGGCACCCCTTCTGTTTGTGCTCCTTTGTCACCCACTGTGAGAGACAGTGTGGGTGGCAGTCAGTGGGTCAGAGATTAGGGGCAGAGCAGGCAGGCAGGGTCAGTCTGCAGCAGCCTTCCAGGCTGAAGGAGCAAGAGACCGCTCACACCTGAGAGCCGACTTCCTGCTTCCCAGAGCAGAGGAGGCCACAGACCCATTCTTTCATTCTCAGCACGCCCACTTCCTCCCCGGCAGGCAGCACAGCCCTGACTGCCACCTGCAGCCCCTCAGCCTTGGTCACAGGTCACTATTAATTCTGTTTCCTTATCCTCTGCCCTCTGCCTCCCTTTCTGATGGCTGCCCCCTGATTCAGATCACAGCATCTCCTACCTGGCTGGCTGTCAACAGCCTGTTCATCAGTCCCCAAGTTCAGGTTGTGCACAGTCATCCTGTGCATGACTCTGAAGCAGTGTTTCAGTGACAGTGCCCTTGAAACCTTTGTGAGCATGTTTCTTGGGACTTCAACATTGCTGTGTACAAACAGGGCCACACTCAAATCTGGGGCCCAGTTGCCTGTAGCTCTTCCTTCTCTCTACTTATGTAGGTTCTTTTGAAGGGCACCCCAGAGAGGTCGCCCCACCCAGGGAAACCCAGGGCAGTGGCACTGACAGTAGGCTCTGACAGTAGACTCTATGCCAATTCCAGGGCAGTGGCACTAACAATAGACTCTACCTAGGCCACTATCTCCATGTTTGCCAGTGGTGTGTGATGAGGTTGACATGTAGAAAGAAATGGAGCTTTCATAGCAATTTTTCCGTTCTGTTATCTCAGGAAGACACGATTTAAAAAACAATTTTGCAGACAAACAGCAACAAAAAGCACCTGTTCTCTTAGAGACCATTGGGAAATACTATGTAGGGCATCTCATCTGCAGTCAGACTTGGCCTTTCTGCTTACTCTCTTCCTCCTACTGTGACAGCTCTTGGAGTTGACTGTTTGGGGAATCAGTCCCTACAGTTTCTTCCCACAGCATAGCTATCCAGTACTCACCTCTGAGAAGCAGCTTATTTAATACATACATACATATATATATATATATATATATATATATATATATATATATATAACTGCAGCTCAGAACATGTGCCCTTCTGACTTTAAACTAGGATTCCTATTTTAAGTCATGATTCATCTTATTTCTCCTCATCATTTTTCCTTAATTCAGTTTGATAATTCTTCTAGAATTAAAAGATCAATTTTTTTTGAAATATACAATACATAAATAGGGTCATTTTCATTGAAAAATTTGGTAAGTTTTGATAAAGGTATGTACTTTTCAGGATACTACTCTATTTAAAATATAGAACAGCTTTGTTGCTGTACATGAGTCCTTTGTGTCCCTCTGCTGTTATTTCCTATGTCCACCTGCAGAAACTGGCAACAGTTGATTTTCTCTTTGTTACTATAGACTTATTGAATTCTAGAATATTCTCTATGGGGTCATCTTAAGCATGTTTCTGGACACGTGGCTGCTTTTGCTGGCATAATGGTGTTGAGATTCATTCACAGTCTGTGTATATCAATAGTTTAGTCCTTTTCATTGTTTGGAAGTGCTCCACTATGTGGAGTACAATTTGTTTGTCTCCCAAACATCTCCCAGACATCTGTCTGGGCTCTATCCAGTTTTTGGACACTTAATTGAAGTTCTCTGAATATTCATGTACAAATCTTTGGAAAAATGTTTTTATTTCCTTTGGGTAAATACCTAGTAGTAGAATTTGGGTCAGGTGGTGAAATTTATGTTTATCCTTATGAGAAACCAACATTAATCCAAAGGACAACATTTCTTTTGGGGAGAATCATATGATTCATAACGGGATCTCAATTCCAGTTCATGTGGAGAATAGCTACTCATCCAACTGAATTTCATTTGGAATTTTTTACCTTAGGACCATGATACAAGTGATGTTAAGATGTGTCAAGAATTGCGAGTCTTAGTCGTTTTCTCATTGCTGAGTCAAAATATCCAACACTTGCAAGTTAAAGGAGGAATTATTAACAACTAAAATCAATTGAGTCCAATAAGGCAAAGTGAATGGCATATGCTGCAGGATACTAATCAGCTTTTCTTCTGGATGGTTAACAACCTGAGTTCACAAGTCAGAGTTGGAGAAATAGAAGAGCCACAGGGCCAGCCACATTTTGGCCCTAGCCTTTCAAGGCCAGCGAAGACTCAGGACATAGGAGAACCTGTACTGCAACATCATGAAACTCAGTTGAGCTCCAAATTTTCTGAACAAAGAGATAATGGAGCCACAGAGGAAAGAGATCGAAGTTCTATAGTGTGCCTGGGGAGAGTCACATGGAGAGAAAACCTCTCAAGCTCTCTCGGAGAGCAAACTTGTCAAGCATTGGCCGTGACTCATCCACATGGATGACACAGACAAAGGATCGACAGAATAATATACAGGACTACAAGATAAACCCTAAGGGGACTTCACTGACCATATAAGAAATATAAAGTTCATGTGTTGGTATATAAGTCTTGCTCTATCTAGGTCTTAACCATCCAGCAGAAAAGTATAAAAATGAAGTATACATCGTGGGACCATAATATTAAGTTGAGCTGTAAATGGCTATGGTCGACAACATCTTTGGATAACTCACCATTGTTGTGGAATGCTGGATTGTGTTGGATTGTGTTGTCGAGTTCAAGCACCTAAGTTAGTTGAATGATAATGGAGTCCCCTCTCTGACAGGTGTAGAGCAAAGAAGGGATATAGAATGGAAGAATCATGATGTGTGTGTATAGACAGTACAGTTGAGATAGATAACGCTGTGCTTCTACATAATTCTATGAGAGGCAAGATTTGCACTAATGGTGGTTGGACAGGATCTTATGTCAGCTTCTAGTACTATGGACAACCACTAGGAAAATAACAAGGTAGAAAGTATTAATTATTGAATCTTTGATGTAATTCAGGTATAAAAAATAAGATAAATAAATAGCTACACTCTTAATTTACTGATAAGAGACATACGGTATAATAATGTCTGTAAGTATAATATCATGTATGCACCTTCTATGATACCGAAACATTATGAAAACAGTTTGCAATGTATTAATTTATCAAATCCATCTGGTCAAGGTATCTTAAAACTATCTCATCGATATTTGCACTTCAATAAAACAAAAGTAAAATTAAAAAAAAAGGAGGAATTATTGATTTAGCTCACGGTGTGTGGAGGTTTCAGCCTATAATTGGCTGGCTCCAAGCCAGGATGGCATGGCAGACAGGCCTCACAAAGGAAAGACAGTTCATGGTGGTTAGAAAATAGCAAAGCAACAAGAGATGTATCCTACCCAGGCTACGTAGGGCAGGTAGCACCCACACCCTTAGTCCTAGTGCCCTTGAGCCTGGCCTTGCATCATGAATCAATTCCAGCCTCACACTCGAGATCCAGCCACCTCTGAAAAAAATCCTACCTATGACTGCCTGAGGTTTTTTGGGGGGACATCTAAACACAAGCTATGGCACTATGGTTTAAATTGTGATTTAGAAATATTTTAAAATAATGATATGTGAAGATTTGCTTTAAAAATAAATGTATGTATAGAACAGGCTTTTTGTAAAAGGCTATCCTTATAAAATGTATATTTTCACTTACACATAATAACTGATTTTGTTCATTGTTACCATCTGTCACAGTGGCAATAATACTTAGCATCTTGGTTTGGTTTGACTAACGAAGACACAAAGGGACAATGGTTTAGACTCTCCAAGAAAGCAGTTTATGAGTAGTTATGGAGTCTCCATAGTTGGATTGAAGCTTCTTCCAGCTCTCTGAAGTAGTCCATGCCCTCACCATTCAAGATGGCAATTGAAGCCTTGCATCCGTGATCTAGACAGAAACTGGGAGGAGAGAAAGAATATTCCCCCTAAGGTTACCAGAACTTGACTTTACTACTTTTTCTTTTATGAAGAAAGAGTAAAACAAAATTTAATAACAAAATAATAGGAGAATAATGATAGCTAACACATTGAGTATTGGTATCTGTAGTATTTTTGCTTATATCTCGCAGGTAGGATCTTAGTTCTGAGGCAGAGCCCATCTCCAGGGAATCCTGGGAAATGTAGTCTCATTTCAACCTAAACTTTGGTGGGCGTAGTACTGAGGTAGGAATGGACACAGGGAGAAGAAACAGTTTCTGTTGTTCAACTGCATTGGAGTGTTCTTGACAGTCCGAACTGTGTGAGTTCCTTACTAGCTTCCAGCATTTTGGTGGCTAATGTAGCAAGAGTGGGCTTTACCTGGAACACTGTCTTGTGTGTGATGTGTAAGAATAGGTTAAGAATTTGTCTCAACTTTTTATTCTGACATTCTAGTTTCTCTATATCATGGACACAGTTATTTTTCCAAACTCTTCACACTCCCCACCCCCCTTTTTTTTCATGCTAGAAATAATACTCAGGACCTTGCACTTACCGGCCAGGCAGGTGCTTATGATAGCCCTGGCCCTGTATGCTCCCATTCTTGAAGGCTCTAGTTTTGCTATATGTTGCTAAATTATAATATCTTCCTTGTTATTTGTCACAATTGTCCCTTCACTCAGAAATCTTTTGTGGGTTCCTGGAACATGGGGTCCTTCCCTAATTCAGGGCTCCCCTCCCTGGGATATGCTTTCCAGACAACTTTTCATGTAGGCCTCTCTTTTTTGTCATTCGCATCTCATTTCAAGCCTTCTTCAGTCAAGTTTTATCCCTGCATCTTCACCACGCTCCTGCGTAACACTATCCTAACCTCGTTTTCTTCAGCGATGAGGAGGCCGAGGTACCCGGCCTCCCCGCGTGTCTCAGGCCCAGCTGGCATCTCTATATTGCAGGAGCCTCAGCAACTCTTGGATAAGCTGGTGAGCACCCGGCACTTCCCGTCTGTGCCACACACCTGGAGACTAGCAGTCCTCTACTGTCATCAGCTGAGTTTCAGTCTTATTAAATTCAGCATCCAGGTGTCCTGGCCCATCCTTTTGTAAACTTCTTGGACACAGGGACCCTTCACCCTTCCCCAGTCTAACACGCTGGAGTCTTTCAGGCCAATTGTTCTTACTATATTCCAGGAATGCTAATAAGCGTTGCAAGAAAACTGGATTCTGTGATAAAAACTTTGCCTAGAACAAGGTTAACCTTAAATCACTTTGTTTTGTTTGCAACCACAACAATTTATGAGGATTTTAATAGCTATTACAGACTATAAATCTCAAGAGAGGAGACAACATAGTCAGCATTGCCCAAACTTACTTGGACACTGAGCCCTTTATTCTCCTCACAGACTCATTTTACATATCTATGTGGTCCACGGCACCTATTTTCTTTCCTTCTTCTTATTCCTTACTTACTCTTCTCCTCTTCAGTTCTTCTCTTTTCCAACCAAGTGCCCTCTTTTGAAAACTCCTTTGCCAGCGATCCTGCAGTGACCTTTCTCTTTCCTTCTTTCCTTCTTTCCTTCCTTCCTTCCTTCCTTCCTTCCTTCCTTCCTTCCTTCCTTCCTTCCTTCCTTCCTTCCTTCCTTCCTTCCTTCCTTCCTTCCTTCCTCTCTCTCTCTTCCTTTCTTTCCTCTGTCTCTCTCTCTTTCCTTTTTTTTTTGTATTTTTTAGCGAAGGATCTATAGGCTGTTCAAGGTCTCACTACTAGATTGGATTTGTAGTGATCCACCTGTTTGCAGTCCAATGTAATCCCAAGCACTGGGATTATAGGCACGTGCCACCACACCCAGTCTCAATTGCCATCTCAGCACACCCTGGGCATGGGCCGGCAGGGCAGGCTGGGGCATTGCACACCTGGCCTTTGAGCCACAGTAAGTTTTTTCATTTGCTGAGTGAGGGGTGCAGGGCTCCTTGTCTCTCCTCATTTGTCAGGAGCCTCACCTAATGCATGTAAGCCTCAGAATCTGGCATGCTCAGCCTCAGAAATGCACATAGCTGCGGGTCATACTCTCCACTCATGGGGTGTGGGAAGTGAGGCAATAAATGATGACCTTTCTTCATAAATATCTGAGGAGATGCCATCTAGATCTCAGCCTCTATGGGGCCTTCTCTGGCATGGAAGACAACTTGGCAGGCATCAGGAGAGGTGAGAGGGACATCAGACCTGCTGTCTGATTTCTCAGAGAGCAATAGGGGCTCTGTCCCCTCTGCAAACCCCCCGCCCCAGCAGTGGACGTGGTACCTGGCCACCCCACTTGTGAGAGGCGGGCATCTGACCTGACTCACGGGGCTGTTTCATGGCATACAGTTTGCATTTAGTGTGGACTGCATGGGCAGTACTGTGGGAATCAAACAATAGAAAACAAAATAAACAAAGCTTCACCCAAACTTAGCAAGGAAGCCTCCACAGAGCTTTCAGAAGATTTATGCTGAATTTTAAGAACAATGGTGCCAAGTGCAGCTTAGAGGTGAGATGATGCGGTGCGTACGGTAAACTGAGGGCAGGTTGAGAGGTACCCGCCCAAGGCCACGTGGCTGAGGCTGGGGCCCCGCAGGGAGCCTCATGTGCCTTCCTGATCTTTAAACTAGAGCACTTTTAATTTCATCAATCTGTCTCAGCAATGGATATTTTTAGAACATTGTACTTATTAAATATAGTTTTATGTCCTGTGACCCTGTCTTAAAAGCTTGTGAGCCAAATGTTTTATATCCCTTTGAGAGACATAAATTCAATAGCTTACTTTGTGTGTCCCTTAATTGATCTTACAGCTTTGTTCAGAGGCTCAGTTCAAAGAGTGGTTAAGGAACAATGTAAAGCAACCGGAAGGCAAGGTAAAGACTGAGGTATGGATGCTATTCTGATTGCTCTTGGTGGCCAGGTACCACGTCCAAACTTAGCGGAGAATTTGAGGGTGGAGAGCCAAGAGGCTGTTGATAAAGACCTTCATTACATAGGTTTGGAAACTGAGGTTGAGAGAGGGGCAGGATCAGCCCAAGGGTTGTACTAGGGTTAGCTACTGACAGAGGGACTCGTAGCACTTGGACCTCATTTCTCCCCGGGCGAGGACCTTCCATCCACTGCACCACTGAGGCTGTTTAGAGTCCCAGACCTGAATGTAGGCAGCTTATTCTAAACTTGTTTTGGTCACTATGGGGCCAAACACAGATGAAATGGAAATCCCACAGGAGTTAGGAAATGCTGTCCTTGGAACAGTGGCTGTGCGCGTCAGGCATTAGGCCTCTCCTTGGGAGGAGAGAACTGAGGCCTTATTTATCTGGAACTTGGCTTCAGGAAAGTATCCCCAGGCAATACCCCAGCCCCGCTTTGCACAGCATCCCTGTTACTGGAGAGTACAGCTTGCACTTCTGCAGAATGTTCCTGCAAGTTACCGGCAAGGTTGCTGCTGAGGAGGCAGTGGACTTCGGGTGAGAGGCTGACCTGTCCCTGCTGCCAGCGCAGTCATGTGGCACAGGCCCTGGGTGGCCCTGAGCCTGCTGCAGCACTTCAGCGCCGTTAGCACTTCTTGGCACAAAAAAGGACAGAAAGGCAAGCTTTCCTGGCCTGATGCTTTCCCTTCACAAACAGAAAGTGGCCCAAGGAAGGGAAGGACTTTCCTGTCACCAGGAACTCCAGAGTTAATGACAGGCCTGGAAGCCGCCTCAGTCCTCTGAACTCTCAGTTCCATACTTGAATAAAGAAATAGCAAGTGGGTTTCTGCTATATGGTCGGTGCCCTGTTAATTACTTCACAGTTCTCTCATTAAAGCATGGTCATTACACCCCTGGAGTTCACCAGCCATCCCCAGACCCTGCACCCACTTGACTAATGCTGACCTGCAGCTATAGACGAACAAGCAAGCAATTGGGCAGCTATGATCCAGGGTGGCATTGTCACAGTGGGGTGAGGGGGCCAGAGAGCTACTGAAAGCACACAGAAAAGGCATTAATGTAGCTTGGAAGCAGAGAGAAGTTAGTCACTAACAGCTTCCCAGCAACTAAAGCATGATGTTAGGACCAGAGGACGAGTTGGAATTATGTAGCCTGCGGGTGTGGGTGTAAGAGCACTGTGCAAATGCAAGACCTTGGAGAGAAGAGCCTGATGCAGAGGGGACCTGGTGTGTCTGCGCTGGAAAGAGATGGACTGGAGAGATGGGCAGGATTGGGTCGCAGCCAGCCAGGAGAGGAGGCTGGGGTGTCTCTCGAGGTCATGGGCCTTGGGGAGATGTCTGTAGGTAGTATCTAGAAGAGAGAGAAATGGACTGGCTGCCTTGGAGACCGCTGAGCTGCCCAGCCTCAGCAGGACTCCAGGTGCTGCCTGTTGAGATGGTGGCAAGAGGATGTGCATCAGCTATAAAAGACTCAGAACTTACTAGAGGGCAGCTGGTGCCAGCCAGGTGGGAGGAGACACACCTTTGGGCCTCCCGTCTTCCTCACTGGCACCTGGTATGCCCAGGAAATCCCAAGATTATTTTTTAATATGTGAACATACATTTCAAAACCATTGCACAACCTCAAGGCACAGTTGGGATAGCTTTATGAAATATTTCAAGGGCAGAGGAGAAATCCAGGATTTGGAGTTTCTTTTAACTGTGTAGTAATTTTTCCTTCCCTTTCCTCCCCTCCCCCCTGCTCCCTTCCTTCCCCTTCCCGCCACTTCCTTCCCTTCTCTTCCCTTCCCCTCTCTTCTCCCCCACCGCCCTCCCTTTGTATTCTCTTCCCATCCTTCCTATCTTTTTCTTTTCCTCCACCTGCACTAGATACCTCTAGTGAAATATAGACATTCAGGAAATATAGTCACAGGTCAGGGAGGCTTTTCCACTATTGAATCTTTGAATTCCAGAATACACTTTCAATTTTAATTCTGTGGTGAAATTTTGCAGCTGGTCACCTACTTTCTTGGAACGGTGAATCAGTTTTTTGAAAGTCTAGCTCTGATGATTGTATATAGCACCCATACACTGGTTCCTCTCGGCCCTGTTTCCTGGCATACGAGGTCCACCAGGTGTGTGAAGATGCAGACAGTTGATAATTCAATCTAAGTCACACTTAGCTGCGGCGAGGCCTATGCTTCCTCTCCTTCTGCCTTGGCTGCCCCTTGATTCCAGTTTCCGAGTCCTGAGCACCAAGACTCTGCTGACCAGTCATCCTCTGAGCTCCTCAAGCACTGTTTGGGTTTCAACATCTTTAAGATTCAGCACAGGTATCAAAAGGAGAAACAGCAAGCTCACCTCCTCCCCACGGTCTTGTCCCTCAAGCCCTACTTGCTACTGACAGCTTCAGTGAGCTGCTGCTATTTTGTGTTTTATACAACTCCCATTTTTTTTTTCTTGTGGAATCTACAGGTTTCTGTAACAGAGTGGTGGTCCAGTCTTTGGCTTTGTTTGTTTTTGAGACAAGGTCGCCTTATGTAGTTCAGGGTCACCTTGAACTCACTATGTCACCCGGGCTGGCCTCAAACGGGTGGTGATGCTCTTGCCTCGGCTTCCTGAGCGCTAGGATTACAGGTGTGCACCGCCAGGCCTGGCTAGGCTGCTCAGTCATGAAGGTCAGCAGCAGCAACTCCAGCTGGGATGTTGGTGCTCTTAGGAAGCCCTCAGAGCATCTGAACCACTGGACCATTTTGGCTCCCAGTTCTGGTCCCAGAGTCCCCAGAACTGGGATGCATCACTCTTTTCAAGATGCTCATGTCCCTTCCTTGGGTCAAGAATCCTCTTCCCTGCCTGGACCCTTGGATCCCCAGGCAGGGAAGAGAGAGCAGGTAGGAAATGTCTAATTAGTTCTTTGCGTAGTAGAACTGTGCTTACATGGAGTGGCTGAAAGGACATGGATTGCTAAAATTTTTCTTTTGTTGCGGTAATTCCTGGGAAGAAACTGCTAGGGCCAGGGATGCTCAGAACGGCTCTGTACAATGAGGAGGTTTTCGGAGGGGTCTAAAGTCATACTTTTACATTGATCAAAATCTATTTGCACTCTGGATTGCACTCACTGCTGTCTTCTCAAGGGCCACTCCCTGCCCCCAAATTATTCTTTCATGTCCTGTACCTCTGTTACTTTCTACTCTATTGGATCATTTCCATAATCATAAAGAAAGCAAGCATGGGTTTCCAGTTAAAAGCAACACAGAACAGAATCAAGAATGTGATTTCTATCTTCCCCAAGCTCACCATCTCCGCTTCCTCTTCCTCCTCCTTTTTTCTTGTTATTTTTTGGCTGGCTCAGCCCACCTTGAGGGCCCGGCTGGCTTGGCATGTGGTGCCGGGATCAAACCTTGGACCTCCGTGCCTGCCTAAGCTTGCCTAAGCACTGCACTTTAGACTGCTGAGCTATCTCACTGGCCTGCAAATCACTTCTCTAATCTCATCTTAGTGGCCTGTTAGTACGATCTAGTGGGATCACTATTTCCATCTTCTGGAAACATCGCTCAGATGCACTGACATCACATTTCTCTGTTGCTTATTTCCATCCCTGGCCTCTCCTCAGAGCCCTTTGTGCTCTCTCCTTTCCTTCTACATGTCAGATTTTCCCAAACCTCTTTTCAGCTTCTCTAGCTCCTTTCTTCATCTAGATGACCTCATTTGGCTCCACGGCTATAATTATTTATGGTTTAAAATTAACTCCATTCTTAATCTT
>PVKA01021563.1:0-38489 GCA_004027165.1 Ctenomys sociabilis | reverse complement strand
AAGACGCCCAGCTACTTTGTCACGCGGGAGGCGCCCGCGCGCATCTCGGCCATGTCCAAGGACACCAAGCTCATCGTGGTGGTGCGGGACCCGGTGACCAGGGCCATCTCGGACTACACGCAGACGCTCTCCAAGCGGCCCGACATCCCCACCTTCGAGAGCCTGACGTTCAAAAACAGGAGCACGGGCCTGATCGACATGTCGTGGAGCGCCATCCAGATCGGCATCTACGCCAAGCACCTGGAGCTCTGGCTGCGCCACTTCCCCGTGGACCAGATGCTCTTCGTGAGCGGCGAGCGGCTCATCAGCGACCCGGCGGGCGAGCTGGGCCGCGTGCAGGACTTCCTGGGCCTCAAGCGCATCATCACGGACAAGCACTTCTACTTCAACAAGACCAAGGGCTTCCCCTGCCTGAAGAAGGCCGAGGGCAGCAGCAAGCCCCACTGCCTGGGCAAAACCAAGGGCAGGACCCACCCCGAGATCGACCCCGCGGTGGTGCAGAGGCTGCGCGAGTTCTACCGGCCCTTCAACCTCAAGTTCTACCAGATGACGGGGCACGACTTTGGCTGGGATGGATGATGAATATAATTTAAAAAAGAAAAAAAGTATCAAAATATAATATATTTTTTTACCAATTGGTAGAGAAAAGGCAGTTTAATATTTGTGCTGAAAATACTTGTTCCAGTATTTTTTCAATGAATGTTTCCATCTCCACCCCATCTTGATGTGTAACTAAGGTCAGACATCAGGGTAAACAGAGTAGGAAAACTCCTCCCATCTCAGTGGTTTCAATTTTCAGTTTTAGTCTGTGTCCTATATACCTAGTCATAAAGTAGAAACGTCAGTTGCCATTAAAATTTTTAAGAAACTCCTGAAGGTAAACATCTCTTTTCTTTAAAAAAAGAAGACCCTGATAAAATCAGTTTCCATTCTTAATGTTTTTGTCTTTTGCTTCTGTGCCAAGTTTTAATAAATCATTTCCCAAGTTGGCAATAATGCTCTCTGTGAACACCTTTTCACAGTTTTCATATTGCACTCAAATAATTTTTTGATTCTTATATATGCTGTAAAGTCTAATATTATATGCAGAGACTATTATCCCCATTTTACAGATGAGGAAAACAGACTCAGGGAGATTAAATGACTCATCTTAAGGCTAGGTGACAGAACTTGACAAAACCCTGTCTTCTGCTTGTTTATGCTTCACATCTCTTTTCCTAAGGTGCAGTTGAAAATAAAACAAATGTACCTTCTTTATCTGGTTTCAGGATGATTTGCAATTAGATAGAAGATTTTTTTAAAGTTGTTTTATGAGTTCTAGATCCACCTTGTGGCACCCTATTTCATTACATAATTGGCTTGAAGGAAACCACTAGGATTGGGATAAAACCTCCTGGATCATTAAAGTGTCCAGAGATATGGAGATTTCATTGATTGGTGTTTGATTTAGATTGAGAGACATTTTTGGATCCTTGTATCCAGGGCAAGATGCACAGCCCCGCTAGAACAGGGTAAAATGTTGTAGGGGTGTTGCTTAGCTATTCATTGATTTAACTGTTTTTCATTGCTGTTTTTTCTAAGAAAACCTCACTTGAATTAGATCTCATCAGAATGAAACTCACTTTTCTTTACATTGTTTTGAAGTAAGAAAATCTACTTTTCTTTGTAACAGCTCAGGTTTAACCTTGTGGCTAGTGCTAAAACACCACCAACTGACAACTCAGTAGCAATGCCCTTCCTTTCTCATGCGTGGAAGATGGTCACTATGTCACTTTATTTTTCCAATTTCCTATTCACACCATTTATAATTTAATGTTTCTTAATAATGGGACAATATTCAATGAAACACAGTTGTGGGTAAAACGGTTACTTTTCCTTTTGTCTGTTCCTGCCCATCCCCCATTTAAATCAGGTAAATAAATGAGGAGTCCATTATGAGTCCTCCTTGGCTCTCTGAGTGGGTATTAACAAGATTAGCATTAATGAGAATTAAATTGGTTTAGAGAGGAGCACATATGCACGATATATATCAAATGTTTATGATTAGTCTGTCAGCAACATTTTTATTACAGGTTTAAGCACAAGAGCAAAATGTCTCTTACACCACAGAAATGGTTCTTATCTCCCCAAATGTACAGAACTAGACACTCTACTATTCCATAAAATACCACTAAATACAAAGAAATAGAATATTTCATTTCTTCTCCAATGTTACCAATTAAAATTGTTTTAAAATACATGTTACAATTCTACCTTTATCATAGTCACCCTACTTTGCTCTCTGAGTGGGCACGTAAATGCTTCTTGAGAACCCTCACACAAGATTAAAATGAAGAAAAAACTGTTATCTTCTAAGCTTTAAGACTGCTTTTCTGTCAAAGCTCCACATAGCTGGTTTTGTTACTATCCCGTTAACGGAAGTTGAGTCAGCCTCAAAGCTGGGTCACCGTGAGCCGGTTGGTCTCCTTCACTTTTGTACCTTCGGGTTTCCAATATTACAACCTGGTTTTGCTCCACTTGAATTGTTACTAGGAACAACACAATATTAATTTAGACTTTTCTCCTAGCTCATCTTGTTTGTGTTTCTGAGTCTTTTGTAAGCATTTGTCTGCTTGGCGTTATGCAAAATTGGCTTGCACAAAAAAAAATTGCATCTTAAGTAACCTTGCTTTTTTTGTGTGTGGAAAAAATAATAAAAGAACAAAACTGAGTGCAGAGAGTCTCTTCTTGCACATAGGTAGTTATTTAAAACACTTAATGAACACAGAACGCTCCAGGAAAATTAAATATTCTAAGATCTCTTAAGAGAGCTTTAAGTTACATATTCCAACAAAATGTACAAGGAACTACAGTTCGTATCCCCCAAATTTCACCCAGAACATTTGGTTTCTGCATGCACTGTGATACTCACTTTTGCTGCGTGTGGAGTTGACTTCACATTCATTTGCCCATTTCACTAAAGCGAATATGCTCTGACCTCTGAATAGAACATCTAAGCCATCCTTCCTCAGCTCCCTTCTCCAAAGCCATGCCTGACATCCCCTTCACTTTTCATAAAAGTAGAAGATTGCCTTTGCAAGAGCATGTCCAGAAATGATCTCCAGCTTCACATTGAGCAGTTTCCTTCTTTTGCAAAATATATGTCAAATGTTTGATTAGTCTGTCAGCAATGTTTTTATTATAGGTTTAAACATGAGGCAATCGTCTCCTTTTATGAAAAGTAAAGGGGATGTGGACCATGGCCACAGTACATACACTCTCCAGATCACATCACTTTTAAGGCAAGTCAATTCTATTCTAATGACTAAATATTAATAAGCCTATAGATAAAGAATACTTAGGATCCTAGAAGGAGTCACTATGTATGTATAGTGATTCATTAGATTTCCTTTCAGAGTTCATATTATATGAAAAAGTTTGAATATAGGATTATAAACCTATCTGTTACGTATGAAATGTTGAAATGGCAGGTCTTCCCTATAAGGTTGGAAAAAGGAAGAACTTGGGAAATTATGAGGCAATGCAACATTACCCATAAAGTAAGAAAATAAACTGAAAATAGAAGTTGTTTCTGATATATAGGCCCATATGTGTGCATATATATATATATATATATGCATTAATGGGAATTAATAAATATATATAAATATATTTTTTCACAGGATCTTCAAATGTAGAATAAATCCTCAGCATACTTTGGATCAAATCTGCATTTCATACTCAGAACTCAGGTTTGAATGTATGAATGTATCTGTAAATGCTTAACTTTTTGCAGTTATAAATGGGATACTTTTCCTTTTAGGGACCCTTTAGAGCCCTCAGTGTGCTCTGTCTGGGGAGACCTACCAAATCCTGTCACCTACAAAGACACCTTAAATGCAGTGTGTGAACAAATAGCTGGATTTTTCAAATATTACATATCCACAGCGCAAGCCACCATTTCAAATGCATCTGCGCAAACCCATAGCACCTCACCACTCGAACGATACTTGCTGATGTGGAAACTAAAGTTTAAAATGATGCATTTTGAAAAAAGATTTCAGATCCCCATGTAATGTCTGCAGATGCTCTTCTTGTTATCTCAAGGACTGAGGGTGGGATGCTACTGGTGTCTCCTGGGTAGAGGCTAAGGACATTGAGGGACAGCCTACGGTATGCATGCAAATGCCTAGGAATGAGAATTATCTCCACCAAAATGTGAGCCTTGCTAAGATTCCTGGCTTAAGGTGAGATATGCCAGTAAATCAGTCACACAGCTAGGAGTGCACGTAATCTAAAAGATTATAATTAATACTTGACTAATAAATTTTTCAGCCACCATTCTAGCTTTTCTCTGGGAAATCATGTGAAAGAGATAACACTTAATGTGTCACGTTACCATCTGGTATGCTAAAAGAAATTGGGCTTTTACGATGGATATACAGGGGTAGTTTGTGACAAAGGAGGAACTGCATTTTGGGGAAGGTGACTGAGTCGTCATCAGGTGGAAAAATAATATGCTAATAAAACATTTGTAAAGGCTCTTTCAAGTTCATACCTTATAGCTTCTGTTTTCTTCTAGGCCAACAGTATTAGAATTATTTTGTCACTAAACAAAACCAAAGTGCTAATAGAGAAGCAAAATTCAGATGGGTGTGCTGTGGTTACAAATATCTTTAGCTTATGAAGTAATAACAAAAAAGGCAAATTCCTATTATCACAGATCCTATAAATCCACACACATCTGCTCAATTGTGTATAAGTTCTATAGAATCAGGGATGATACAAGGTTATGGCTCCTAAATATAGGAAAATTGTTTCTGAAATTCTATGCAGTGTAAGCCTCAGTGTAGACATAAAATTGAATTCTGTAATTGCTGAAGAATAATGGGACTTTAAAATCCCAAACTTCAAGCCCCTCTAGAAAAGTATTAGTGTTATTTGAAGTCTGTGGCCCATGAAATATCACCAGATTCGTTAGATTTCCTTTTGGAGTCCCAGTTACATAGAAGAGTTTGAATATAGGATTACAAACCTGTCTGTTACATATGAAATGTTGAAATGGCAGGTCTGCCCTATAAGCTGGAAAAAAGGATGAACTTGGGAAATTATGAGGCAACATTATCCACAAAGTAATAAAATAATGTAGTTTAGTTATGCCAGGAGGAAATAAAACTGAAAATAGAAGTTGTTTCTGATATATAGGCCCATTGTGGGATATAAAGGAATATTAGTATGTTTCAGACTGTATCTTGAATTTTGAATTTTTTTCTGTTCTGTTTCCAGATATCCATGGTGTTCTTTTAATAGCTATATGCTTTTTTTTTTTTTTTTTTTTTTTTGTATTTTAGGGAAGGGTCTACAGAGTGTCCAGGGTCTCACTGCTAGATCGGACTTGTAGTGATCCCCCTGTTTACAACCTCCCAAGAGCTGAGATTACAGGCACACACCACCATGCCCATTCTTAGTTGCAGTCTCAGCATGCCCCAGGGTCAGGGCTGGCATGGCAGGCCCCGGGGATCAAATCCCTGTCCCCTGGGCCTGCTTGCAAGCGCTTTGATATGCTGACCTATTTGAATAGTTATATTCTCAACAACTTATTCTCTTGCTTTACCATCAAAAGGAAAGACCACAGTAAATGGGAAGCAGACATTCTATTGCACATCCTTTTCATCCTCAATGTCTGGGTATGATATCATAAGTGCATGTGAAGGTTATGTTAAGATATGCTCAGTACCTCTGCTGGACAGTGTATGGTGAGCGTGGTGCGAACTTTAGTTATTCCTAAGGGCTTCACATCAGGAAAATGTAGTCCATACACTCCAGTCCTCTCTCAGGTCTACAGTGAAGCAGATTGCTTACCATCCCTGGGGGCTTTGCCTTCAGTGCAGGAGGAATGATGCAGTGTTTTGTCACCTATCTCTGTGTGTCCCTTACTTTCTGCTGTCTTCTCTCGTCGCATTCTACTCATGTCCATTGATATTGCACATCCTTGTCTCTACTGACCTATGTTCTTCCTTCTCTTCACATGCACTTGGCCCAGTGTTAGTCACTTCCTGTATAGATTTCCAGGGGAAAAACTCTGCAGTCCACTTTGGGTAACTGCTCTCAGCTTTGGCTCTAAGAAAAGTTGTTTGGGATCTGATGTCAATGCCTTGGGAGACAAATGCCAAATAGATGTGTGCTCCTCAAGAGTATTTTCATTAGGGAAAATGGTTCCAAAGGAAGATGGACAAATCATAAAAGGAAAGCAGGAGGCATGCTTAAGACAAGACACTAGCCTGCTAGCAGCAAGTTGCTTACCTGCTTTTTCAGTGCTTCTGCTTGTAGCCCTGACTGCAGGAGCCAAGCAGAACTTGCCATTCTGCTTCTAAAATGTTCTCTGCCTCTGGTCTAGCCAGTGGCATTGTTCTTCCACCTGTTCTCCCAGAAAGCCTTATCAAAGCTCAGGTTTCTGTATTTCAAACCCACAACAGCTGGTCAACCAGAGAACAGTAGGAAGCACGGAAGCTTTATAGCCATTTCACTGTAATTCCATAGAAGGAACAAAAATCTCGATTAAGCACCATCAACCTTTACAGTCTAGTCTAATTCTTGTTTCAGACTGTTTTATCTTACTCTTAAATATTATTCTTAAATCAGTTGTTCTGTTATAAGAAGTCCAACTCTTTATAATATTAATACTTGATTTTTACATACAATGACTTAAAATGTACTTATATCCGACTTCAGAGTTGAATTTTTTGCTTTCTTTTCCTTCCACCTGATCTATTGTGTCTTTGCTGCTTCCAGCACAGCTCCATATCCTCTAGCTGAATTACTTGCAAAAGTCTTTCCAGAGTCTTTCTTTCTACATCTCTTGCTCACATGCCATTTCTCTTCAGAATCAACTCTCTTTTTATCTTTCATTATTTTCTTGTCTCAAGAACCTTTGAGCAAAAGTATTGTACTTTCTTCCTTTCTTGTCAACAAGACCTGCCGTTGTTATTTGTCCATTCCTATCACCATCTGGCTCCAACATCATACCTGATTTTTCACTTTTAACTACTTGGTTTTTATCCTACTTTTTTCATGTTCTTTTTCTTTGCTCAGATTGTGCCTTTGCATGTTAAGAAAAGTTCTCTTTAGAGAAAACGCCTTTCCCAATAGTCTTCAACCATATAGAATTTGAAACTTTCTTGTGGATATAGCTTTCTTATCCCCTCTGTCACAATGAAATGAAGAAATACCAAAGAGCACTGGCTTTCAACTGCACATATTATATAGTGACCCTATCTGGCTCTTCTTGCATCTAGACCCTTTCCAGGCTCATAGGTCCCTGCTGCTTGATGAGGCTATTTATATAAATGTTTAGAATCAGCGGGATGATAAATTTTATTGGCCAAAGCCATATATAATGAATATATATGAAAATGTAATCAGATCTGGTTTGACCAGCTTCACCATGTCTAACTCAAGTTACAAATCATCCACACAGTAACAGCGTGTGGAAATATGGTCTGTTTCCCTCATCATTCATTCTATGTTTGTCCCTAGATGTCTCGGCGATCCCACCTCTGCTCCCTATTCCCATTTGTTCCTATGTTTCTTTCCTTATTTAATTGGTACTTACCTCAGTATCTCCAGGCTGATCCTCAGCACTTTTACTCTTGCTGTAAACTATGATTGTTTTTCTAAGTACTTACCATTGCATTGTCTGCCGATCCATCTTCCACATGAGTGAAACATCTTTGTTTTCCTTCACTCCCCTTTTATTCCAGGCCTTTAGATACACCTGTGAGTAACAGGATTATACATTTGTTAGGCTTCTGTAGCACTTCATGCTTGTGCCCACTTTGCAAGCAGATTCCATTATCCTAGTACATCATTTTCTGTCTGCCTCCTTTTATGATGTTCTGTTGATTAGCCCTTCCTGTTCTCTGATGGAGACACCTCATCATGTGTGCATAATCCTGGTGAGTCGTTTTGATTTAGCCACACTGGTAAAGTCTTGCCTCAGAAGCTCGGTGCCACTGAGCCTCAATTTTATCATTTATTAAGAAAGAACCGTGAAGATCAACTGTACTGCCAGCAAGTCTGGAAGCAATTATGAGTGGGCCTTTCAGCAACCATTTTGCTTCTGTCTCCTTACAATGATTATCATTAAGTCAATCACTATATTTCTCATAGCCTACAGGAAACTGTGACCAAAGTTTGCTTTCTTTAATAATGATGATTGCTCACTGGCCATCAAACTTTTCCTTTCTCTGTGAGATGATCGCATTGGTAGTGTTGGAGGAGCAACGGCCCTTACTCTGTTTTCTTCTTTCTACTTTCCCTGAGATCCTGAAGTGAGCCCCATTCCTGAACTTTAAGTCCAGATGTTTCTGGCTTCTAAAGTAGTTCTGTTTTAAAGATTATGCCCTTAATAACAGTTGCTAAATTAGGACTATCTTACTCCATTCATTTTTGGCCCTTTAATTTACAGACTACCCCCACTTTCAATAGTAAAACACAGCTATAAAGAATCTCATTCATTCTTACGTTAACCATTAGTTCCTGTGTCACTTTGATCTGGTCCAGACAGACTGTGTTTTTCTTTTGACGTATGCTATTTTCAGTGAATTTTATGGTCTGGTTTATCTGCCTCCTGCACTGTTCCCTGGTTTTGTACAAGAAAGAAGAAGGAACCCTACCTTTTGAGTGTTTTCTAAAGAGAGCTCACTGTTTACAGCCATTAGGAAATGGGGTCAGTGCTTCTTGCTTCTAGAGCAACCATAAAACTGCCTTCTGCAGTGAGAGCTTGCCTGAAGGCTACCATTGAGCTATCAGAAAAGATGGTGTCTAGTTCTGCATTTGCTCAGTTCCCAGGTCCCGGAAATAACCATCCTACTTAATGTTGTATGATTACCCTGTGTCTTCTTGTAACTGTTTTCTTTCATTTAACATGATTTTTCTCCCCAAGAAATAAATCTGTATGATGGTACCTAGCTCTCACTCTCACTCTGCACTCTCTCTGCACAAACATTTGTTTCACAATGCATTAAATCAGTGCATACTTGAGTCATTTTCACTTTTGGGTGGAATAATGATGAACAATGCTACATATATGGTTGCACAGTTCACTGCTGAGCCTCTGTTTTCAGTTCTACTGGGTCCATACCTAACAGAGGAATTTGCTAAGCCATATGGTACTTCTACATTCAGCTTTTTGAGGAATTGCCACGTTGATTTCCACAGAAGCCATGACACTTTGTTTCCTCCCAGCAATGTAAAAAATTGTGATTTTTTACATCATTATCAACATTTCTTCTCTCCTGTTGGTTTTTGATTTTGTAATAGTTATCCTAGTAGATTGCATAGGAAAAGAAGGCTTTTTGCTCTGTTCATAGTTCTTAACTTGCAGGTCTTGTTCCACTTTCTCTTTTTCCTTCTTTAATTCCCTTTGGACACTTGATCTTCATCTTCTTTGTCCTTTGCTGTCCTTTGGATTAACATGGCTTTCCCCTTTTTGTTTCTACAGGAATAAGCAGGAACAAGCAATTCTTATACCTTTTTGCTTTCTTCTTTCTACGTTAGAATGTTTGGGAAAACCTCCAGTTCACTTAGCCTGAAAACTAAGGTGGCTCCACCTAGTTGGATCTTGATTTTCTTAGCTTACATCAGGACTATTGAGGCTAAGCTCAAATCATTTTCCTTCTCATCACAGAAAGTACGTGTCCAAAGCTCCCACATTCACTAGTCCATGGGCACTTCTGCCCAGCCTTCAGAGAGACTACATTCCATCTTGATTTGATGTTTTTACATCATCAACACTTCCTGACTCCTGTTGATGTTATCAAATCCTTGTTGGGATGCTTGGGGTACTTTCTGAGACTATAGACTATTCAAATGTCACTCTAACCAACTCTGGGCCCTGAATGAATGTTCAGTCGAGAAGTCAATGACTACTAACCAGGACCACACAAAATTTCAAAAACTATCCACACCCCATCTTCAAGCTACATCCATTTTACACAAGATAGCTATCAAGATCAACTCCAGGGTGGTCTGCTAAACTCATTATGACCATCAATACCCCTAAGTATTGTATTACTCAGTTATGGTCTCTGTTATCCTGAAGAGATAAGTAATTTTGGACTTGAGCCAACTTCAGAAGATCACTGCAAATAAAATGCAGCCATAATTCTTTTTTGTTTGGTTGTTTGTTTCACAAAAATCTTATTGTGAACAACAGGTTCTTTCTGAACTCTTGCCATGAAGCTTAGAAAAATGCTACCAGTAGCAAATGAGGATAACCTCCATGGTTAGAGCCCAGTCCTGCTTTTTAATGGGAAGATGAGGCCTTAAACCTCAAGTATGAAGCCAAGGACACTGAAGATTCATGAGTCTTGACATTCTGCACAAATTCTGATACAGGGATCCTCATTATCCACAGATGACACCTTCCAAGAACCCCAGCAGATACCTGAGCCATGAATAGCAACAAACTCTACATATATTTGATCATTTCCTATGTTCATATTGATAATAACATTTAATTTATAAATAAGGCACAACAAGACATTAACAACAGTAACTAGCAATACCATAGCACAATTATAACAGTACTTTCACATTTTTCACTTCTAGAGAAGACTTTGTAGATTCTCCTCAGCATATTTAAGTTAGCAGCACCATTTTCCTTGCTCTTGGGAGTCAATTTTAAATGAAATAAGGGTGACATAAACATGTGTATCTTGACACCATGACAGATGGCTAAGTAGCTGAATGGGTGGATAGCATAAACACCATGGAAGAGTTTATCCACTGGAAGACTGGATGATTTGTGTTCTGGCCAGGACAGAGTGAGACAGTGGGGGATTTTGTGATATTTCTCAAAAATAGTATGCTATTTCAAACTTATAAATCACTTGTTTATGAACTTTCCCATTAATAGTATAAGTCTGTAGCTGACCATGGCTAATCAAAACCTCATAAGGCAAAACCACAGAGGAGGCAAGACTACTGTCATTCAGCTCATCTTCCTTTCTTGGAACCAAGCTCCCAGTCTCATGGCTGTGTGTAGGAACTGACTGGAGTCTGCTCCCTTGAGGGCTGTATTGCAGCTTCTCCAACCAATCTATTGCCCTACCTCTGTAATAAGTGGTATGCTCAAGCTCACATCTTTGACCAGGCCTATGACATCTACAGCCAAGCCCCTCTCTTGCTCTGATCTAGCAAGGCAGGACAGAAGTTGGGACAGTAGGCTCCTGTTTCAATCCACCCTTCCGCTGAGGTGTCCCTATAGCTCTGTCTATTGATCTTCTTGTCTCTGTGGTCTCCTTTCTGGTCCCTTTCATAGGCAAGGAAAGCTGAGTATAAAGAAACTGTTCCAATGTTTGTGGCCCATTCTTTTACATATTTCTTGATGAATACATTTTTTTCTTCTAATTTAAACACATAGATTGTAGGAATAAAAAGGGTAACAAGGTAACTTTTGTGTCCTTAGCTCCTCCCAAAGTAAATGATAGTTCAGTGGCTGTTGTTTCACGTTAGGATTCTCTTGGAAAAGGCTTCATCCATATTCGGAGCAGCAACACAACAGAACCGTTATAGCAGTGTGTTATGATAAAAGTGGTATGAATGTGCAGAAGTCCTCATGGGTTCGTGCCTCACTGCCAGGTGCTGGAAGACCCAGTCTTCCAGCTCTCTGCTGGTACAAGTCCCTGCAGGGGCTCTTCATTACAACACATTTGTAATTTGCATTATTTTAGGAAAGAAATCCCTAAGACTGTCTGAGCTTCAGGCTCTACATGTCATGAAGATGTTGTATTTGTCACAGAAGCAGGATTCAGTTTCTTCTCACTTTGCCTTCTTTTTTGATAAGCATATTCACAGTTCCATCCTCATGAAACTCCTCAGTGACAGCCCCCACTTTCTCTCTCTCATCCTTGTCATTTGCAAATGACTGATTGCTGTAACTGGACAGAGAGAGATGTATGTGAGAAATAAATGACAGACCACTGCGGTTTGGAATGGGATGGTAATGATGCGCTTTAATTTTAGCTTGCACTGCCAGATAAAATACAGCAGCACAGGCCTAACCTCTCTGGTGACTACAGAAGCCAGACACGTTAATAAACTCACAAATTGCCTCATGTGTCTCGTAGGCCATTTCAGACTTATACTTAACATGCATTTTTATTACTGATAATCAGTGAAGATTGTTATTAAGGGGTGTGGGCTTTCAGTTCTAATTCTAAATTTATTCATTTCTCACTGCATGACCCTCTCCTTAGTTTCCAAATTATAAAGTGGGAGTGAAAGTTATACTCACAGTATAGAGCTGTAATAAGGATTCAGTTACAATGTGAAGTGCTTATATCAATGTCTGACCCATAGCAAGTAGGATATGTTTGTTTTCATAATAGCTATTTAAGATACATTAGTTCATTTTCTTTAGAAATATGTTTATGTACATATATACTTATATTTTCCTATGTCCTCCCAGGCCTCTTCAGGATACAGATGAGGCAATTTGGGTTAATTGCATTACATTTTAAGATTAACTTACCTTGAAATTAGAAGATCCCTCACAGACACAATGAAAGTTTTCAAATCCTAAAGCTCTGATTGCATGGTTTCAGTTTCTGCCCCTCTATCTTACAGAAAAAGTCATGGGTGAGGTGGGGATCCCTTAGTTTCTCTGTCACCAACAGAAAGCACTCACTTAGGACTGCTTGGTGGGCCTTCACCAGTCTCTCATTGTTGAAAAGCATCTGAATTAGATAGAAATATTCTAGGGAGTCAGACAGGGCCAGACCCTCCAGGAGACAAGATGGCAGACAAGGTGACTTTGCAACTTGGAAGAGACAGACACTCCCTATGGGCCACACCTCAAGACTGAGACAAAAGAGGAGACACAGCTACATACTTCCCTAGGGATGGGCATCAGGGAATGATATTCTAAATAGATATCGATCTATTTGAAAGAGCCTAAAAGAGTCACTAACCCAACCTCCAACAGGAAGAGACCCTGTCCTGTGTTCATGCCGCTTGCTACATGACTCGCTTTCCCGCTTGGTACTGGATTTAATCAATTTTACCTGAGCAATGGTGCTTATAATCTCATTGGTTGACCACAGTTTTGTTCCACTTCATGCCCACCTAAGCGAGTCCCCATGTCCACTCCATCACCTTAGACCCACCTCATGGCATGGTTTTCCTCTATAAAAGTCCCTGGAAGAGATAGCTTCCCAGGAACTACTCACTCGGCCCCTCGCCTGTCCTTCTCTCAGACAGGAGCTTTCTTTCCTCCAGTAAATACATTCTGCTCATAACCTCTGTTTGTTCCTAAAATTCATTCTTTGGTTTTAAAGAACATGAATTTTTCCCAAGTACCTTTTACATTGGGAGATCAGCTTTTCTCCCTGTGTCATTTGTAGGTTTCCTGTATTACCAGTGCAGAGCTAACCTTAACAGTCTCAGAACACAGAGTTCTGCCTGTGACTTACACTGTCTTATAAAATTGGATAAATCCTTAGAGGTACTTAGTTTCTTTTTTTCTTTTTTGTATTTTAGGGAAGGGTCTACAGGGTGATCTCATTACTAGATTGGACTTGTAGTGATCCACCTGTGTACAACCTCCCAAGAGCTGGGATCACAGGCATGCACCACCACACCCAGTCTCAATTGCTATCTCCTCTAGCCCTAGGGGACTGGCACAGTGGGCGGGATTGAACCCCAGGTCCCTGCTCCTGTAGGCACTTTAATCTGCTAAGGTATTTGGCTAACCCTTAGTTTCTATAGTGGGTCATCAGGGAATAGATTAAGTGATTTTTTACTAGTGATTAAGAAATATGAATGCAAAATCCATCAAACTGATAGCCTAGGAGATCTTAAAGAATTAGACACATTTAAATGATAGAGGCCCAGAGAGATGGCTCAGTAGAATAAGCATTTCCCTGACAAGTGCAAGGGCCTGAGTTCAATCCCTGGTTCCACCAAAAAATAAAGTAAAATAAAATAAATTGTAGAACATACTGAAGTTTGGGCAGGTCTTTGGGAGGCAGAGATGGAACCTGGAGATGAATGCCTACCTCAATTTTCATCATTACATATGCCTTTTTAAAATCTAATTTTTTTTTCCTTTTAAAGACAATGATAAAAAACCAATGCAAAATGATACAAAATTTAAAACAAGTTGATAGGAAATTAACAATGGTTAGTATATCAGATACTGTTATCTTCAAAGTAGTTGCTGAGAGTATCAGACATAGACATGTAAGACTGATCGAACAATATGAACATTAACTGTTCCTTTCAATGAACTAATATAAATTGATAATACAATTATCTTTTTAAGTATGTATTTATTCATTTATTTATTTCGCACAAGGTCTTGCTGTGCAGCTCAGACTCACAGTGATACTTCTGTCTTAGCATCCCCAGTTCTGGGATTACAAGTGAGCACCACCATGCACAGTTTTGGTGGATGGCTTGGCACAGGGCCAGGATGGCATAGATACCAGGGATCGAACCCAGGTCCTTGCACTTGCCAGGCAGGCACTTAGACCGCTGAGCTACCTCCCTGGCCCTGGCAGTAGAATTATCTTACCTATTCCTTCTTTCTATTCTTCTGTCCTCATCCCAGCACAGTTATTCTTTCCTTTCCCAGAAAGAAAAATCTCTTCAAGAAAATCTCTTCAATAATACTTTGTAACATGGCTGAGCATTTTATTTACAAAAATTACATTTATGAGCACAAGGCATCCGTCCCACTTGTATAATCTCCTAGTACAGAAACAATTTACGTTCACATTTTATGTTTCTGTCTAAGTAGGAAGCTGGGTGGTAAAACAGCGACAGAAAATAGTTTCAAAGGATAAGCTGCTTTTTATGGGAAAACTCTAAGAGGAACTGATGCATATATTAGTATGAATGTTGTTTAACCATAAGAATTATGAAAACTGGGTTAAAAAACTGAGGTGCTCTGTTTGTCAGAATATTCAGAGACCATGGATTTGATTCATGCTTACAGCTACAAAATCTTAACATGAAGTAAGTCTTTAGCAACAATACCACAAGATAAAGACATTTACCATGAAATAGGAATTATATGCCCCAAAGTAAAACTTGACAGAGTCTCTGGCATTATAGACTAGGACCATTAGCATTTTATATAGCAATTAAATTGGTTAAACAGTTTTAGCTTCCCTTTTTTCTTCTTAAAGGAAAAGCTTTAATTTTTCAAAGATTAATCTGGGTTTCCCCTGACTTTTGCAAAATATTAAGACTCATAATAAATAAATAACTTAATGATTTCTCCTTACAGTTTGTTTCAGTTAATGCAATTGTGAGTTGGTATTCATTTTCTTCCCACTAGCAGAAAGGAAACTTCGAGAAGACCACTTGTGGTGCTGGTTGTTAATTTGATACCGGCTTCCTCATATTTGTTGAAGTAGAAATTATATTTCATATGTGCTATTTTGTGAACTTTTTCAAGGTCCAAGTTCTGGAGCCCTATTTGATTATCATTAATATTTAAAACAGTCCTTTCAAACTCCTCTGTAATAGTTTTCTAAGTCTGAGTCATCAAAAAGGAAGCTTTTACGTGCTTCAGAGTCTTTGAAATATTTTTAGCATCCTAACTTTTCCTCACCTGAAAGAATTCATCAGTTTGTTTCTCAGTGGAATTAGTCTGTCTTCTGTTCTGTGCCTCAAGTAGTTGATTATTTTTTAGAGAAGCTGCTCATTTTTTTCATTCAAAAAGTTTCTCTGAGCATTTTCTCAGTTCTGCAGCATTTTTTTCTACTCTAGTAATTTAAGGTGGAAATTATTGAATGTATTAAGTGCAGAGTTACTGTAATAAACCATAAACATTATACACAATAAAATGCATTACACTTTTAAGCCTAAGGAGAGAAATTCTTATTCAGAATATATTTATCAAATCGAATCACTACACCAGGCTTTCCATCTCTTTTTATATGACTTCAATATATATTCAATGTTAAAAATTAAGAGTCTGAATAGTTAGGGTAGATATACAGCTACTTTCTCTTAATTCAATGAGAAGAAAGATTTGTATTAATAATGCTTGGACAGGATATTATGTCTGCATCTTGTAATGAATAACCACTATGAAGACAACAATATTCAATGAATGAATTATTGAAACTGCCCTACTAATTGGTTTTGAAATTGTCTCATTACATTTGTTTCTCAATAAAATTAATAAAAAAATTAAAAGAGTCCAAAACTCCTATCTTCTCAGAACATTGTATGTTGGACATATTCTAGGCACTATTATATTTGTTTTTTAAAGTGTTCTTGGCTCTATATATTTTTAATACATTGCACTAATTTTATGAACAATTGAACATATTATATATATTACATACTGAAAGCACATGGTTTTAAAAACTTTAAGAGGTATAAATATGCATGAAAACATAATTAAGATAATGAATATGTCTAACATTGGAGACATTTCCTAATTTTTCTTCTAGTTCTAATCATTTACTTTGTATTTTTAAAATTCTGTTAAGTACATGAGATACATTTAGGATTGTCATGCTTCTCTGATGCATTAGTCTTCTTGTTATTATGATTTTTTTTGTCCCTAGTTGTTTTTTTTTTCAAAAATCTATTTAGCTATTAATATAATTATTAGGTTTATTTTGATTAGCAAGTCTATCTTGATGATAGCAAGGTTATTTTAATCTATTTATATTATGTTTAACATACTTTTTATAGACATTCTGCTCTTTCTAGCTTTTCCTCTCTTATTACAATCTTTGCATTTTAATTTAAGTATTCAAGACATTTACATTTACTATGATTGTTGATACCATCAGGATTAAATTTTTTATCTTAATCTTTGTTGTTTATTTGATGCATCTGTTCTTTTTTTTAACTTTCTCCTTAAATTGGCCATGCTTTAAAATTCAATATTATCTTCTTTATAGTAATGTGTGAATGAAGATATTTTAAGGGTATACAATGTTATTTCTTGCAGTAGTGGGGGATGTTCTGAGAAAAATAAGACTGGGACAGTGCCTGGGTCCTAGATCCATAACAAAAATAAATGTTTCTCTTAACAATTAGCAAACTCCACTCACCACCTGCATATTGTGCTGAGTCAGATGTGGTCAGTTTTGTCTATTTTTCGACTTCTTTTACTTGTTCCTGCACAATTCTGATTCTGTGCCAGTTCCTCATCACTTTAAAGAAAACACATTTAGGAGTCCTTTTTAACATCTTGGAGTAATTTTCCTTTTTCAATTTTTATTTTTCATTTGCATCATTTGTAGTACTTACTGATTACATTCCACATGGTGCATCAGCAGGTGGACAGGGCACATCCCTGTGTCATCCCCTTCCCCACTTCCTCTCCTCCTTCCCTCTATCTCCTGGTCTTCTTCCCATTTGTAAGAAATCTATTTCTCTATTTCCTGTTATCTTGGCAGAAACAAGATTTAGGGGTCTTGAGAACTTGAGGATCTCTCTCTTTGGGGTATCCTAGCAAATTGCTACAAATGGGTCACCCATTACAGAAATTTACTCTCTGGTAGTTCTGAAGACCAGAAGTCAGGAAGCAAGGTGTGGCAAGATTGGTTTTCCCCAGAAGTGCTTAGAGAGTGTTGGTCAGTATCTCTGTGGCATTTGTTGGTGGTCACTGGAATCCTTGGTGTTGCTTGACTTATAGCAGCCTCACTCCAATTTCAGTCTCTGCCCATGAATGGCTGTCCTCTCATCTCTAATTTTCATTGATTTAGTGTCTAAGTAGGCTAGAAAAAATATATATTCACCTTCCCTGTTGTAGAATCCAGAGAAAACAGTCATTGGCTTCGGGCCTATGCTAATCTAATGTAATCTCATCTTGATTTTGTCAAGTTTATTATTTATTATTATTATTTGAAAATATGATGAAGATCATATTTTCTTTATCATATTTTCATATAAATGTACCTTTTGTAGGATTTCAACATGTCTTCAGAAGGCAGAAGACCCAGTTCTTTGTGCTTGACAGCTGGAGCCTACCTCAGCTTTCAGAAGCTCCTCTTAGCATTCCTCGAAAGGTCTCACAGGTTCTCACCATGTGGATGTCCTTAACATACCTGTTTGCTTTAACAGATTAACAAGGTGAAATCCTCTATCAATAATACAATTTGTAATATGACCTTTGCCATATTCTGTTGGCTAGAAAAGGTCTTGTTCACACCCAAGAGCAAGAGACTGCACAGAGACATGCATACCTAGGGTTGAGGGTGGGAAGGGCAGCTTAATGTCTGGTTGTTGCACATTTTTTCATTCAGAGAAGAAAGGGTTAAAGTAAGTACTCCTTTTGCTTAGATGCACTAGGTTTAGGGGTCCCTCAGCTCTAGTGTCTAAGAGGATCCACTCCCAAAGTTTCTGGCAACTTCACCCCATCGTATCCCACTTAGCAAATACAAACTCAAAGATAATAATATTTATCTTTTTGCCATAAAACTTACATTGTTGGCTGCCTTTGCTGAAGCTGGTAACCATGCAGAGATAGCATGCTTTATCCAATCCAAAGAAACTTGTAAAAGTGAAGAAAAAGGTCTTTGCTCTTTTCTTACTGGGTAGGGTGGCTTGAATTTTTAATGCTTTTTTGTCTGGTTGCTCTGGTCCCTTCTTTTGTGTGTTGTCTTAAAAATAATTTATTTGTTGACCTGAAATTATCATCAAAGTCTTCACTTATGAAAATGTGAGCTAGGGGCTAGGGAGATGGTTCAGTGGAATAAGCACTTCCCTGGCAAGCGCAAGGGCCTGAGTTCAATCCATGGTTCCACCAAGAAAAAAAAAAAAAAAAGAAAAGAAAAGAAAGAATTATATAGAACTATGATTTTTTCATTTAACATGTTAATTTCTAAGGAAGATCATCATGTTGTTTTTCTGTGGGCTGTTCTAATCAGACCCAATATTCATGTTGCTCTTCCCTGGAAAAAAATTATTTCATTATCATTTTCTCATGTATCACCCACCTTCTGTGCTTACCCCAGTCGCTTTGCTTGTTTGTCCCTTTTTCTCTTTCCTCCAAACTGTTCATGCTACAGCATACACAGTCCTGACATACTTGAGCTGTTTAGATAAAAACAGCAGCAATCACTCACTCACACACACACACACACACACACACACACACACACACTGAAGAACGTGCTGTCTTTCTTTGTCTATTTTCACATCCTTCCTGGTACATCATTTTGTTTCCTGTCTCAATAGCGATGTTTCTAAAATAAACTCACCATTTCCTTCAGATTTCACTGATTATTAAGAGCTAATGTACTTAGGGCATAAGAACTCTGAACTTAGGTACTTTGATAACCTCACCAATTTCCTTGCTGGGTTCTACTCTGCATACGTATATGGTGGTCTCCCGTTCCCTGTCCTTTCACCTTCCCATGCCTGACATTGGTGTCTCCAACTCCTGGGCTAACCCACCAGAGCAGTGCCTGATACCTGGCTAGCAGGCTAGTGAACATCTTCCTCTCCCCCACTTAGTCTGCATGGTAGCCCATTTCTCACTTCCGCATCCCTTTTGGCTCATAGTGAGATAAAAGTCATTCTCAGGCCTAGGCTAGAAAAATACAGAGCTAGGTTAAGCAAACCAATTCTGATTGGAGCTCATCTATGTTGAAATTCTTCTTTGAATCTCTATCCCTAATGCCTCCAATGCAATATTATTGGATATTAGATTCATAATATAAGTGGACAGGTTTATCGGTATTCAGTGATAGAGGGAGAACAGATGACAACATCTTATTTTTTAATTAATTAATTAATTTGGTACAGGGTCTCACTATGTAGCTCAGGCGCATAGTAATCCTCCTGTCTCAGCCTTCCCAGTGCTGGGATTTCAGGTGTGCACCACCATGCCTGTTTCAGTGGCCAGTACAGCACACCTGGGGTTAAAGGATTGGCATTGCATGTGGTACCGGGGATTGAACTCAGGTCCTTGTACTTACCAGACCAGCAAGTAGACCTCTGAGCTATCTCCTCAGCCTGACAGCATCCTACTGAAGAGAAACTTTCTACAATACATACATTAATAAATTACCATGTTGGATCATTTTGAAGCACTGTCTTAGTCCGTTTGTTGTGATTATAAAAAAAATGCTTGAGTCTAAATAGTTTCTACTTTCACAAAAACATTTGCTTGCCTTACAATTTTAGAGGCTGAAAGTGAAAGACCTGAAGCCCCAAGTTCTGACATCTGATGAGGGCCTTCTGGTTACACTGCACCACGATAGTGGCATCACTTGGCAGAGTGCCAAGTGGCATGTGTGGAAAAGGGCTCATGACAAGGGAAGAAGCAAGAGAGAAAGCTGAGGGAAGTAAATTTTCTCTATAACAAATTGCCCTTGCAGCAACTAGTCCAGTATTATGAGAACAAGAACACCCTCCCTCAATAAAAGCATTAAGCCTCCCTAATGATCTATTAATGATGCTATTTCCTAACACTACCACACTGGGATCAAGCTTCTACAGGAGTTTCAGGTGAGGATAAGCCCCATAAAAGTCATAGGAAGTGTACCAACCACGCCACATGTGTACCCCCACAGGGGACACTGTCTGGCTCACCTAACTTCCATGCTCTTAGAAGCCATCATTTCTCAACCAGAAGACTGTGAAATATTGGGCCTTGATTTTCCCCAAGATTCCTCCCTCAAGAAGCTACTACCAGTGGAGGAAAGCTACTGGCTGTGAAATATATTCACCTTCCCTGTTGTAGAATCCAGAGATTCAAAACAGGATAAAACTAGAAAAGAAGCTAGGAAGGAAAATGGACAGGATCACCGAGTTCTCAAGTGACAGAATCCCCTTTTAACTGTATGGCTAACTTTATCATATTTCAGCTTTCCAGTAGTATACTAGACATACAGATACCCAGAAAGAACCGGAGCTCAAAGACAAAAAAAATTGAATCATAGCAATGTTAATGTTTTGCTTTCTTTTGTAAAATGAGATAATTAAGGCACCAGACTTACAGAATTATGAAAGTTCAGGAAAAATATGTGCTTCAGTTTCTTAAAGTAGTACACAACACAACGCAGATACTTGCTAAGTCTTAGCCAGCACTGATAATATCAGTTAGGCCTTCTAAGCAGCTAATCTCTAGTGAGGTTTGAGAGACACCTTTGACCACCAACACAGCCTTTCTTGTGGGGCCCGGGCTTCATTCCACCCTGCTCCAGGGACCAGCCTTGTGAAGGAACTGGCAAACTTGCTTAGCTTGATCCTTGCCATGTCGGGGCAGAGCGGCTCTGTCTGCAGGGTGTGCAGAATTGTGTGAATCATAACAAACTTCCCAGTGCAACCTGAGCCAGGCCTCTCGCTATTCTTCATGTGAACTTTTACTTCACCTCAGAAAGACCTTCATGGGAAATGCGGTTTTCAAAGTGTTAGAGGAATGCGTCATCAGGGACCGCTTTGGTTACAGAACCCAACTGAAGTAAGCTGGGCAGGAAACACATCTGTTACACAGCACTGGGCTGCCCCAATGGGTACAAAGCTCTCTGGTCCCAGAGAAACTTTCGCTCACCAGTGTCCTATGTCACAGCCATCTGCTTCAATAAATCCTGCACCTACTTCAGGTAAAAGCAGTGGTATCAAGGGATAAGATGCTTGCTTCATTCACTCCTGATGAGGATAGAAATGGAAGGACCTGCTTTCTTTTTCTGCTTCATTACACTTAAAAACAATTAAGAACAGTGATTTTTTTTTTATCATGTTCTTAGCAATAAATGAAGTTTCAGTGGGCTGAGCTATAGTCTCAAAGCCAGAAAGGGTCATAGGTTTCCATCACGTAAAACCAATAATGGCCATCATCACAACCTTGTTATTTGCATCTCAATTTTATAATCTAAAAATAAAAGGAATAGATGGGCACACCGACCTCTTTCCAATAGAGCAGTGAAAGTTGGAGACAGAGAACCTACCGAGACATTCTCACTGCACAACAGGACATGTCTGCTGGCTAAGATCTTCTGAGGAAAAGTGGCGCTTGGTCTGCCCTGTGGATCAGAGGCCAGGGGTTGCCAACAGCCCTGAGGAACCCCTAGACTCTAGTGCTCTGAAACTTTAACTTCCATTCTAGAGCTGGCAGATGCACGATTTCCTTCTTTGTTTTTCTTTTTTCCCCTTCAGGCATGCATTGCTACACTCCAAATGACTGTACAAAGGAAGTGGGGTGATATTAAAGGATTTGGCAAATCACTGGGTTTTTTTTTTAACATATACTCCAAAAACAAAATATTTGAAAATGCCTCAGTGAAATCCATGGTTCTATTTATTGTAACTGTCTTGTTTCAATCCTGATTATGTGTATAAACTAAACTGCCTTTTCACAAAATAGAAACGCATTAATTTTTTAAGTTTTATAACAACTTAGAGTTTTAAAGACAGCCAAGCAATTCAATCCCTCCCTATCCCCTGAGCCAACATTCAAGAATTCAATAAAAGTAGCCAGGGGCATAAACAAAGGCTCACAACTGTCAATGGAATGTCCAATTCCATGCAGAGAAATCTTTGTTAATTTTTTTTCAACATTTCAACTTAATTTAATCTGGGAATTCAAAATGATTTTTGGATTTGATTGTTCCACTTTTTTAAAACCCAAAAGCCCCATGCAGTAACATTACTCCTTTATTCTAGTGGTTTCCTTGACCTTCTAAGAGTATGGAAGGGGAAGACCAGTGAGCACTTATTCCATTTACTGTTGGGAAATAAAGGCAGAGCCTAAGTAGTCTATCTACAAGAAACCAGACAATTCAAGCTTTTTTATTAATGTTATTCAGAAACAAATAGCAATGAGACAGTTTCAGAACAGGTTAGGACAGTTACAATAATTAATACATTGCATATTGTTGTCATCATAGTGGTTATTCATAGTACAAAATAAAGACATGACATCTTGTCCAAACACTATTACTACAAATCTTTCTTTTTCTGTAGTCACAAACTCTATAGCAAATTGACGGTGTTTCCTTCAGGTAAGGGGAAGAGAGGATCAAGGATTTCCAGTAGATATTTCTGCATATCACCAATGATTCCATATTCCATGTAGCCCTGGCTTGAACATTTGGAAGTGCTCAATCCTTTGAAAGCATACAATGGGCCCATGGAGACTTTTGGCCAATGTTCTGAATGGTTTTGCTTTTAGCTCCATGTCCCAGTAAATTCCAAGCTTCAATCTCATGAAGGTCAAGCTATCTTCTCAATTCTATATTTGAGTCTTTCTGAGTTATCTGTGGATCCAATATAAAAGTATCAGGAAATCACATACAATAACTGAGGCTTCAAGGTTGGGAATTAGAAATAAATACAGATGTATTGAATAACATAAGGGGTTCAGCTCAAGAATTAATATAAAACATCCTCTCCAGTATTGTAGCAGCCCTACCATATCCCTTGGGAATATGTTCAAGGTCATCAGTGCATACCTGAAGCCATAAGTACTTCTAAACCATATACATATTGTTATTTTCCTATATACATATACCTACGAAAAAATCTAATTTATAAATTGGACATGGTAAGATTGTCAGACAATAATAAAACAGAGTAACTATAACAATAAAAAGAAATGAAAGTTATGTAAATTGGATATGTTCTCTTCTCTCCACACTACATGGATGAGTAGCGTGCACAGTGTGGACATGCTACAAAGAATGAGTCATGGCCTGGGTGGGATAAGGCTGGAAACCACTAGATCACGCTAAATATAATGGCAATTTAAAACTTATGAATTGTTTCTATTTCTGGAATTTTCCTTTAATATTTTATGACTGAGATTGGCTTTAGATCTGGAAAACAAGGATAAGGGAGGAGTACAGTATTCCAAGTCACAAAGTGGTGTGAAGAGAGAGATACTTGATCTAATCCACAAAGCCACAACCTACAAGTAAAATTCTGGTCATATCAGAAAAGTTGAAAATGAGAGGAATTTCATATAAATCAAATTCCTTCTAATAAGGGTATGGCATGGATCAGGTAAAAGAAAGCATATAACAATTTTTGATTAAAAATCTTGAAACAGTGCCCTCTAAAGAGGATTGCAAAATGATGACACATGAGCTGACTTTATGCATGAGACTGCTGCTTAATTTCTAGTTTATTTAAGAAAGATATCCTCATCATCTGAAAGATATTCAATTCTGTCTTAAATAACTTTTCCAAGATTTCACCCATTGACATGATAAACAACAGAATGACATTATTCATTTTTAATGCATTGAAATGCTGAGAAAAGTTGCAAACTATGGTAGACTATAACAAAAAAAGCGTTTTTACCAATTTCTATCATTAATATCCTAAGTTCTGCTCCTGGAAGATGTACGATGATTTTCCCATAAGACATTCATAGATAATTTTTGGCTCCAGTGTATCCTTTCTGCACACATTGAGGTAGAATTGCAGAAAGAAGAAGAAGGAGAAGGAGGAGGAGGAAGAGGAGGAGGAAGAGGAGGAGGAGGAGGAGAAAAGAACAAGAACAAGAAGGAGGCAAGGGAGTTTGGATTTTAGAATTATACTGGAAAATAAAACCCTATGGCTTTATGATATAAGTTACTCAAAACTTTTTCCTTTCTAAGAAACTCACCAAAAAGTTACTGAGTCTTAAATACAAAGAAAGTCTATAAACTGGGCTCTGGATCTGTCCTTTGCACCTGTAATTTGTTCTTCCTGCATCTTCAAAGAAATTGCAATGTTAGTGGGCAGCATATCTCGACTCCAAACACATATAGATGACTTGAGTTCTAAAATAGCCTGCAAGAAGACAAGCAGTAGTAATATAGACTACATTACCCACCCTGAAAACATTCCCAAGATCCTACAAATGTACCCCTCTTCAATTCATAAGGGACCTTTTTCTGAGGGCCTGTGCTCAATTCCTAAGTGTGTACTAAAATTTCTACCTAATACATTCTTCTTGATGAGCGTTAAGAAACCCAAAAATATTCTATGGTTAGGATGGATGAAGCTTCCATTTTAGCTTCAGGATCCTCTGCAGAAAATATCTGGTGACATCACTGTAAAGGTTGCTTATCCTGAAGGATATTACTTTTTGGCAAGATGAGTTATGATTTCCGGCACAGAACCAGAAAGCTGTTCTCCACTACCAGAAAATACATCTTGTATATCTCATCTAAATCACTTCCAATAAACATTTAATACCAAGCTATCATGCAGGAAAAAGCTCAAAACCAACCACCTGCAAGTCTTTCAGGAAACTGTGTGGTATTAAATTTACTACATTTGCTTTTCCACATGTTGTATTTGCATTCCATTGAACAACTTGATCTGCACCCATACTGTTCTTTTAGGGTGAAGATTTATCCCCACTGTTAATTTTATTTTTATTTTCTTATTAAATTGTTGTCCAAGAATTTGAATTCCTTTTCATTGATGCATGTGTACAAATGTAATACTTACATCCTCTCTGGAAAATCTGATATACATATCTATCTATCTATCTATCTATCTATCTATCTATCTATCTATCTATCTATCTATCTATCTATTCTGATATATATATATTAGGTAGACCCAGCTAATATTTATTGATTCTTCTGTGCTAAGCACCAGTGTTCTATGTAGATGTGATTAGTGTTCCTGAGTTTCTTGGCAGTCCTCCCTTCAGTCAGTCTCCTAGGAACAAGAAAGAAGAAACTGAGGAACCAGGAAGCCACGCACCTCTATAAGTTTACAAAAGAAGCCAAGGAAGAGTGACTAGAAGCTAAGCAGTCTGGCTCCAGTGTTCATTCTTTCCCGGGGTTCAACCATCTCTGGTATATACAAGATACGTAAGCACAGAGCACTTTGCACTTGAGAGTTTCAAAGTCAAGTGAGTCATACTCCAAAGCATTTCTGAGCAATTCCTCCAAATTAACTATGTTGCTTGATGGCTTAATGCTCTTAGTTTTCATTAATTCTGGTAAATCTATTCCATTGTATTCAAACTGTATTCTTGGGAGAGTTGATTTATAACAGAAGCGATAGTATTTGTATAGAGAGTAATGTAGAGAAAAATCCCAAAGAAAAAAATTTAGTTCTTTTTTATTGACATAACTGTAATGCATCATTATTATGTTGCTCATGGGTAGTTGGCACATGCACATGACATTTCTCAATTCTTTTTTAGCTCCTCCCCTTATCTCCTCTTTCTTCATGTCTTGGAATCTTTGGTCCTATGTATGTATATATTTTTAAAATGTCTGTAGTACTTGATAATCACATTCCTTGTAAAGACTTGGCAAATGTATATAGCATTTCATAATCCCCCTTTCCATAATGTCCTGCTGCTCTCCTCCCCTCCTTCTGCCAATTGGTTCCTTTCACCGATCCATCTAAGAATCCATCTCTGATTTCCTACTCTTTATTCTTTATTCTGCACTTTACTGTACCGTGTTTACATGTTGGATTTCTCATATTAGAGAAACCCCGTTATATCTAAACTTGTGTGTCTGATTTATATCACTTAACATTGTGGTCTTACGGTGAATCCATTTGTCTACAAATGACTCAAGTTTATCCTTCCAAAAGAGAAATTTAATGAATGAATTTTATTATTCCTGTAGCCTTTTGGTATTCTTACCTTATTCATGTTGTTGTACACAGTTGTCCTAAATAGAAATAATTTCTCCCATCTCATAGTTACCCAAGCCCTAGCAGGACATCCAGGCAGAATATTTTACCTGGAGAGTTGACACTGTAGCCCTTGCGTATCCTCTTCATCAATGCCATGTGCCATATCAGTGTCATCTTTTAATACAAATGGCATCCTGAGCAGAAAACATTACAGTGTTAGATTGCTTATCTGATGGACTGGTGATGCAGGATTTTATCACTTTTGTGTTCCTGGCTCCACATTACTAACACAGTGATCTAGAAAATCTTAAAACTCTCCCTCTTGGTCAAAAATTTTCCTTGCTTTATTATTTGTATACTGCAGTTCAGCCATTCCATCCATCATTTGAAATCTAAGCATGCTCTGGTGTGGTCTCTTTTTATGTCACTTTCCATGATTTCTTCCTTCTTAGTTTTCTCTCTAATGAAGGTCCACATCTCCCTGACTGCAGGGCACTGGTGTGTTCATTTTGGGATGGACACTTCTCCACAAACCTTCAGACTGTGAGTTTTTCAAAGTCTGTTTTCTATGTTGTCTATGTCATTGTCCTCTCTCCAAGAACTCCATTACTTCAAGCTGTTTCTCCTTATGCCTACATCTTTCATCTGAGACCTTTTGTGATTCTTCAAATTCTGTGCTATGATTTACAGACAAATATTACTTTCCTAGATTGTCATTTCCTTGAATGCATGACTGGTTTTCATCTGGGTTAGAAATGGAGTCCTGCATGATGAGCACTGTAAGGAAGGACTTCAGGGCACAAGAGTGGCTCTGGGTGTGATGGTGCTAAACCCATATTCTCACTCTTGACTAAGAACTCATTGCATACAATTTCTCACCTCTTTTTTTCCACCTTGCATTCTTGTTTTTTTTTTTTTTAAGTGAACCCAGTTGTGTCCTTTTATTACCATGCATTATGAGTATTCCTACTGAGTATAACACCCTAATATTTACCCCAGATCACTTTGAATGCCATTCATCTCCATCTTTTCCCAGCCGCTGGAAAGTTATATCTTTATTCAAACAACAGTCATTAAATGAACTCTTAAAAAAAACATCATCAAACTGTGCCTCGTAATAATCAGGGGAGTGGAGTTGACTTCTTACAAGTTGACGTTGGCCATAGAAACTTACATAGTAAGTAACTGGCAAAAATAATTTGTCTTTAAAAATATTTAGATTCTTTCACTTGCTTTGCCTTCCCAGCACAATAGAAGTTGATGATTTGCAACACAGCTCCATTTTAATACAACTTGAACTCCACCTTCCTTCTTTCCATGACTCTACTGAAGCAAAATTTTGAAGGTATAGACAGGGCAGCTTGGTGTGTCCCTTGCTATATCTTGAGTAACCAAGGAATGGCTCTTACCTGTTTGGTCTTACCTTGGGGTTCAATGTGTATTGTGCAACCTGATGTGGGCCACAGTCTGTCATGCACCTCTCCTATGTTTGCCCTCTTCCAAGACCAGATTCCCTGCTAACATCATGTTAACTCCAAGAACATACCTCAGTGAACAAAAACAGCTTCATATGACCCAGAATGCTGTGGTCATCAGTGCCCTGGACTGACTCCCTCGGGCTCAGTATAGCCAGTTGTTTACATCTCTTTTTGATTTCACAAACCCTACATTCAGTGATGACACAGTAAACTGGAAATATCCCTCAGAAAGAGCATTCATATTTTTGAAAATGGTCAACACTGCAAACATGGCCTGGTTTGGTGGATTTTTTTTTTTTTTTTGTATACTCTTAGAGCATATGTGTAGCAAATGCCACCAAAAGGAACCCACTGTTACTCCTAATGACAAATGTAAGACAGAATATCTGTTTACATAGATGTCACATTTTCCTAACTACACAAAAATGTATCCTTCTTGTTTGAGGTCAGGCCTATAAGAGAAAGGGAAGGTATTTGATTGCTTTCTCCAAGGGAAAGACTAGTGAAATAAAGGTCCAAAAAAAGGTAGGTAGGCTTCTTTTCACCCAGTGCTGGCCTATGGTGTAACATTTCTCTGACTTCAAGAGTCAGATAAACTTAGCCAAAAGCATGGGGTGGGGGGGATGGCCTGATTAACTTCTTAAAAAGGACAAATGAAGTCAATAAATGTTGAGAATAGAAAGAGCTGCTTCCATTCCAGGGCTCAAGCAGCCTCTAGTACATTTCCATATCATGCTGGCTGTAATGGGAAGTGACAGCTGATGAAAGCTGCTATTCATGGTCATCTGAAACAGCTTTTCCCCCCAGATGAAATTCGGTGTGGCATGAGTCTAAACACACAGACCAAAGGCTGGGTGAATGTATTCCCCAAGTCCCTAAGGGCTGGCAGAGGCAACTTTGTTTGTAAAGGGGGCTTCCTGACTGGGCATCAAAGAGACTCAGTGTAAACAATGGGGGTCTTTATGCCCTTTCTTTGCTCAAACCCGAGATGCTGGGCCTGGCCTAGACTCTGTCCACCTCAGGTCCTCTTCTTTGTTTATAATCAGCCACTGGGGTGACTTTGAGGTTTCATAACTGGTATTTTCCACAACTGTAATGAACAAAGCTCAGATTTATCCTCATGCCTTCTGGGTGAACCATTTCCCTTTGGGGTACAATACTGGGGTGGGCAACATGATACATGAGCTGCGTCAGTTTGGAGATGACTATTCTGACTCTTTGGAAGAACCCAAAGCAGGGGTCAGTTTTAAGAAAAGGTACATTTGTGCAGAATTCAGGAATAGGCCATCCAGTCAGCCTATAGACTGGTTGTTATGAGTTCAAGGCAAAAAAAAAAAAAAAATTACTCCACTGTGGAACAAGAAGTCACAGCTTCTACTCTATTTCCTGCTATCTGACACTGAAATGAAGTCACAAACATATGGTTTACATCAAAACAGAGTTGGTGGTATTCCATTAGCCTTGGGGAGTTAAGGCATAGTAAAGAGGGTAGCCAGTAGCCTTGTAACTACTTAGGATGGTACTTGGAGCAAAAGCATGTGAGTCAGGATGAAGCCCTCTGGAACAGCCAACATAAACTACACTAGGGTGGCAACTGAGAAAGTGGCAAGAGATGAATCTCAGACTAAAAAAAAGTTCTAATTCTGACCCTATTTTGCATCATCTATAGAGATCTTTATGATTTGCTCTGAGGATAATATCTTAGAAATTTGACTAAATATAATAAGAGAGGGAAAGCTTACTGTTCATTAGGCTGGACAGATGAAGACCCGGTAGCACAGAGTACAATGTGAAAGTTGCTCTTTCCTCCTCCACCTTCTTGCCACACCTCTTAGATCCTCATAAACAACCTCAACCCACAAACCCACTTATGCAGGAACTGAGATTTTATTTTCTGTGGTTGGTCCTATTATTTCTGTTAATATCCTATGTCACTGGTTAGAAAAAACTAACTTTCTGGCACATTGGTCCTGTGATATCAGAGTGTAAAAGAAAAATGTATAGAATTCAATACACGAGTTAGTGAATGTGTGACCAGTAGACCTGTTGCAGTGCCTGAAGGATTATACTTAAGTTTCTGAGCACATGCCATGGCAGATGCGTGTGGGTCCCATGAGTTTGTGTGTACATGAATGTGCACTTCAGGGCAGTGATCGCAGAGGTGCCTAGCACACCTGGCAGTAATTGAGCTCTTCTTGTTGCTATCATTTCTTCAGTTACCTAGCCATCCAGGTGACAGCTTTATCCTTCTTGTTCCAGCCGAAAGACTGCTCCATGTCTAGCTAGCCTTCAGCATTTCCAGTAGCATCCAGGGGACGGTAAACAATAAGCTGTTCTAATGTGCCATTCCTAAACCATAAGCATTAAGGCCATTTCTACTGTGCTAGACAGCTTGGAAAGGGCTTCCCACCTCCCCAGTCTCCATCCAGTTGTCACTGTCTCAGTTCTTCAACCCACGAGGGTTAGTATGCTGTCTGAGACGTGAGGACAGAAAATGGAAAATACTTGTCTCTGATTTCTTCTTTCCATTCCAAGTCTTCCTTCATCTAAATCCCTTCTCCCAGCCTATGAAATGTAATGCATGGGTAGGATGACTTCATCGGCTTTCTCATTTTCATGTTACAAAAGCATTCACTGAGCCATGTGCACACAGAAAGTGTGCATAAGGCCGAGGACCACCTGACTTCCAAATCTCATTCTTGCAAGCCATTGCTCCTGCAGCTGTAAAATTCATTTCTGACCCCTAATTGACTCAGTGCTTTTCCTTTTGGGTGTAGATGTCAAAATATTTTCCTGTTCTAAGATGTGGGTTGAATGTTCTGGCTGCCTCAGGAGAATCACAGGGTAAAAGATAATTGAAGGAAAACCTTTACCTAACTCTTCAAACTACAAACTTGCTCACATACTGCTGTAGTTGGATGGATACAAGCTTCCCATGCTTGCTCTCTGTTCTACCTCAAGAGCAACTCAGGGATATTTGGGATAAGGGTTCAGCAAAGAGAAGATATACTCTGAAAGAAAGAGAACTTGAAAATTTAGATCCTGCCATAAACCTTGGACAAAAAAGAAATAGGATTTCATTTATCCTCCACTCTCTTAGATGAGAGAAACATCATATCACTTAAGAATATTCAGAATGCTCATGATGTCTTTGCTCAGTATGTGATAGTAGTCAAAGCTGATAGGAAGGGAACTTAGTTCTGTGAGATATCTCGCATTGTCCCCCGTTTTTGTGGATTTCAGAGCCTCTTCCCTCTGACAAACAAAGAAAATATGAAGGTTTATGCCAGATATCTTTACTCTGAGAACTTTGGAATGGTTGACATAAAAACCAAGGTTTTAGGCCTGGCAAGACAGCTTAGCAGACTAAGCGCCTGCTCTGGCAAGTGCAGGGGTCAGGGTTCAATCGCTGGCACCACTTGAGGTACCAGCTCCACCGCCCATGCATGTTGAGCCAGTGATGGAGTCCGGGAGTGGTGGTGCACGCCTGTGATCCCAGCACTGGGGAGGCAGAAAGCAGGAGGAACCCTTCGAGTCTAAGCTGTGTAGTGGTGTTTGTCCCTACACAAAAAAATATAATAATAACAACAACAACAACAAAAACAAGGTTTTGTCCTTTATTTCAAAAGCCTGACTTATCATTTCTCAGTGTTACTGTCTTTCCTTGTCAGGACATTGTTCACCTTGACAAACAAATAAAAGATTTCGAGTCTAACCTAGGGATCCATAAAGATGCCTAACGGGATCTTCACAACTTTTATTCGTGAGGAGGTGAGGATGACGATACTTGAGAAATGTGCGTGGGTGTGCATAGGTGTATGTGTGTGCATGCAAATGAATGAGAGTTCATGGTGGCCCAGATGCACATACTTTGATGCCAGCAGTATCATCTTTTCTGACCCTTCCAGAATATCTTCCATACTTCTTGACAGTCTTCACTTTCATCAATAGAAAGTTGGAGTACAATGATTTTATTTAGCAAGTACGTTTTTGAAAAACTATACAACTGAGACAATGAGAAAATGATGTACATCATTTATTCACCTTCTTACATGAATTAATTTCTCAGAAAATAGTCTCAGACACTAAAAACTAGTTAGTGTCACAGAAAACCTGAAACCAAAAGAAATAGAGTTACCCATCCAAAATTCATAGCTAGTTAAAGGCAGGATCTTGACTTCCATGGAAGTCTGATGAGTTTAATTTCTAGAAACAGGAATAATAGTCATGAATGGAAATTTTACAATTTTAAGTGAGGGCCAAAAATAAACTTAGATAATGAGAGTTCTGATTTGCACATTATGGGTATGATCAGCCTAAAACCACTGGAAAGCAGGAGATGCCCCAAGGAACATGTAAAGAGGAGAAAATGCTGGAAAGATATTCTGGGGGTTATTATTCAACCAATATGAGACTGTCTCAGTTCTGTCCTAGGCACTGTTAACAGCAGTATACAGATGAGAAAGATGATCATATAAAATTAAAATACAGCAATATTTGAAAGCTTCTTTCACATTTTTGTAAACTGCACCTGGAGTTCTAAAGATGTATCTCTCTTATGGCTGTGAGTGCAGGCAAGAATAAGACAGCTTTATGTGTGTCAGCAATGCCTAGTCCGCAAGAGTGCAGGCAACACACAAACTCATTTTGAGGATGCTAATGAATTAGGTTCATGTTGAAAGTGTTCTTTGCCTCTTTCTAATCTGTCACCAAAAAGAAAATACTAGAGGAGAACAAAAACGGTGAGGGAAGAAGAAAGCATAAGCCAAGAGACAAGTTCAGGTTGTGCAAAAAGCATGCTGAGAAGGAATCAGAAGTGGCAGAGATTCACTGTAGCAAATGACTCTATCATTCACAGGAGGAAATGGAGGAAAGAAGGTGAGAAGAGATCTCAGAACACAGTATCTATGAAAGGCAATAGAGAAGGTAGATTGGGCAGTAAGAGCTACAAACTACAGGGCAGCCTGGAGGAAATCTGTCCTGGGAAGCCCAGAGAGAAGCCTTCTTATGACAGGATGCTCACCTGGCACACACATGGCTGCCTGTCATCCCTCCCACTGTCTCAGTCCTGAGCTGGGAGCTCTCTGGAAAGAGAGTGACTTCAACTTGAAAAATATGTGTGTCTCAGTAAGTCAGCTGGAGGCTTCTGGTCAACCACACCTTCTTCAGGAGATTCACATCTATGCCGGCATCACATCTGCATGGCTTCAGATCAGAAGCTAGGCCCAGGGGTGGCCCACCACCTGGAGATGCTGGGTAAGGAGGCTCAGGCCTTTCTAGTTGGACTGCTCTGGTGTCTTGGTTAGTCTTTGGGAGCCAATCACCTAAACCTTAGATGAGCAAAGTCTTGACCCCAGGTCAGAATCCCTTTAGCATCCAGTTGGAAGGAGCACACACATTCCCTAGTAACAATCAGGGTGCAGTGATGCTGCTGCACCCACATTAGACAATAAAGAGAGCCTCAAGAATTTACAAAGTAGTCTGCAGATGTGGACTTCTTTTTTATTTAAACTCTCTACGCTGACCGTGGAAGCCAGGTGTCTGATCTGGCGATGTGATAACAGAGCCAGGGTTAATATGAGTGAAAGCCAGAGTGTTTCAGGGTTATGAAACACATTTGAGAAATGATAATACTCTGGCTGGGTCCTTGCTAGAATCAGCATAAGTCAGACACATCTAAGAATGTATTTGCTCCCAGAATATTATCAATGGTTTCATAATGTACTAATTTTACTTGGGGGAGAGCAAAAGGGAATGAATGTTGAGGTGAATGAATGAACCCATGATATTTATTCATCATGGTTCCCAGGCATTTAAAATAGGGCAACAGAAGTTTCAGATGAAAATGGTATAATATATATATATATATATATATATATATATATATATATATATATATATATATATATATATATATATAAAGCTTTTATTGAATGTATAGGTTCCTGGGATCCCACATGCTTTGAGACTGAACATCCACTACAATGAAAAAGAAAATTACATGTTTTAAAGTAATAAAAGCAGACATACCCTCATGCACACAACAAGCTTCACTTGGAGACAGAGAGTTCTGAATAAATAATTTATCATTCTTTCAGCTGAATGCACAATGGATTTTTACATCATAAATAAATGAGCAAGCTTTTATTTATCCAGCGAGACCTCCTTTAGTGCACCCGTAGAACATCATCCTAGTACTATCGTATTCATTTAAGGGCTAACCAGCTGGTTTTTTTGTGCTCTGTGGAACAGGAGAAATGGCTCATGCAAATGCAAACAGCAAATAAGTGCCAGCCACAGGTATGGTGGAGGCCCTAATTTTATATCTTATGATGTTTTCCTAAAGCTCACATGAAAAAAAATAGAATATTGTTTCCTAGAAGATGCTCTTTACAGATCCATGTTGGGAGGAATGACGTTTTATAAAATTTTTCACTATTTACTTAGTGCAAATTTGTGACTCAAGAAGTTAGTCATTTCCTCTAAGGCAATTTGTTTTCCACTGACTGCACTGTTTTGCCTTGCTGTGAGCTCTATGGGCCAAATGAAAAAGCTCATGCTTCAGTATCAGGGGATTAAATTTTCTAGTCAATTAAATGTAATGTCACTAAAATAATTAGGCTAGGAGAGTGTAGCAGTTTGAAAACATCTTGGCAAACTTTGTCCTTTTCTTGAAGCTGGCTAATTTTAATTAGCATTTGGTAGGATGGAATAATAGGGTTTGACTTTCTCCACTTTCTTTCTTTCTTTCATTCTTTCTTTCTTCCTTTCTTACTTTCTTTTCTTTCTTTCTTCTTTCTTTCTTTTTATCTCTCTGAGACAGGTTCTCCTTCTGCAGTTCAAGTTGACCTCAAGCTTGCTTTGTAACCCAGGCTGGTCTTGAACTCTCAGTGGCCCTCCTGCCTCAGCCTCCTGAGTGCTGGGATTGGACAGTTCAACCTGGCTAGTGTTTGACTTTCTGGATTAGGTCATTAAGTAAGCATAACTTCCTCCTGGAGCCCCGGATATCAGGGTGAATATGCCAACATGCATAGACTCCCACCACCCTGAGTACATCATGCTCTGAGGGAGTTCAAGGTAACCAATGTGAGAAAGGTACGCAGAGAAGCTCTGTGAGTGAAAAGAAAGAAAACTCACCATCCAGCAGCTAGTCAATGCCTCACTTCCAGCCACTGATAGAATGGAAGTGTGTGAAGACCCTGAGCAAGGGTGGTTTAACAGAACCCTCTTCAGATTCCTGACCATCAGGAACTGTCAGAGACAGGGAGATGATTGTCCTTATTTTAAACCCTGTGGCTTTGTAGCAGAAGTTTGTGTTAGGCAATAGTAGATAATAGAAACACAAATTCTCATAATAGTGTGGATAATCATGATCATAAAGATTGTTCACCAAGTTATTTTAACTTAATCATGATCTGCTTCTCAAGCTTTGTTCTGGGTACTCAGGCCCTGTGTAAGTGCGCTGTCGTGCTTACCGCACTTCTAAAGCTTCATCATATGCCGGCACTTTCAACAGCATCTTTTCTTTTTTAGAAATTTAAAGACTTCACAAAGTGTTGAGATTATTTAAAATTTCCCTTGATATTTTTTCTTTCTGTAAGAGAGGTATATGTTGCCACTTTCTCCTTATATTATACAACTCCTTTACAAAGAGTCTAACTTATAGCTATATTATATACTGAATTAACTTAATTGCTTCATAAATTTATTTGAATCCAATGGTATATTTTAAAATTACTGTACAGGATGACTGAGAGAAATTGGCACTAGACATTTGTCATTGTTTCAACAAAGCACAATTGATCAATGTAATATATCATATTAATAGTGTACAGGAAAAAGTTGAACATCTCAGCTGTAGAAAAAAGAAATATTTGACAAAATTCATTATCTTTTTTCCGACTAGAAGCACCCTAAAATAAGGATTAAAGCAAACATTTCCCTCACTAAAGGAGATTTACATGAAAAATTCACATTTAGCATTATAAACAACAGTGAAAGACTAAAAGCCTTCTAAGATGGGTGTCCAATGTCACCATCATTCAGTATTGCACTGGAAACACTAGCCTGGAAAATCAGACATACATATGAAATTAAAGGCATCCAAATTAGAACGAAGAAATAAAACTCTCTCTTCATAGTCTACAGACTCTTACATGAAGAAAATCCTAGAAAATGTATTTTAAAAATCCATTACAAAAAAATCTATTACAGCTACTAAATGAATTCACAATATTTGGGATAGGGTATTAGTACACGTAGCCAGTTGTACCCCCCCACCTTTTTTTAGAAACAATATGAGATTTCATTAAATAAGGTAATAGGAATTCAACAATGGTTGCTGCATTGCATGATGTTATCAAGTTAGTTGTTTTAAATTACCAGATATAAGCCTGCAACACTAGTTAAAATGTTAAACAAAACAATAACAAAAAAAGTTATAAGAAATTGAAAGAAAAAGAAAAAATAAGCATTAACTGCTCCTTTCTAAAAATAAGCTGCAGTCAGCACTGCAGTTATCCAAACTATCCTGCATATATACTGGATATATCCTTTCCCTTCTTTTCTCTTTTCCTCCATCCCAGCTGTTCCTTCCCTTTGAACAGCTTCTTTCCCCTTCACAGTATCTATTGAACCTTTCAGATTTTCCTTCAGGTGTTGTTCTTTTGTATTCCACAATGAATGACCTAAAATGACAAGACAATAACCTCATTTATAAAATGTAAAAACAATAAAATACTTATGAGTGAATTTAACCAAAGAAATATAAAAATCATACAATGAAAATGACAAAATGTTGTGGAAATGAATTAAAGAAAATATAAATGTTGGGGAAAACTTCACTTTTGATGAATTGCAAAGCTTGCTATTGTTAGGACGCATTTCAAATCAGTGCGTAAAGCCAATGAAATTTCTGAAAAAAGATCAATTACCATTTTTTTTGCATATGTGAAAAAAATGACTACATTGTTACAAAGTTTTAAAGGCTTTAAATTTCCCAATTGGTATTTTAAAAGAATAAAGTTGAAGGGTTCCATTCACTTACTTAAAAGATTATTATAAAGTAGAACGATAGTGCATGCCTATAATTCTAACCCTGGAGTCATGGTAAGTTTGTGGCCCACTTGAACTACATAGTGTATTCTAGGCCAACGTATTACTGCAGACAAATTGGTCAATGGAATACAATTGAAAGTAGGAAACAAAGCCTAAGAGCTCTACAGGAAATATTCAAGAAAGGAACAGATTTAATAAAGAAATAAAGATTTTTTAACAAATAATTTTAGGCTATCTATATAGCTCTGTGCATAAAAGAATGAAACTGCTCCTTTACCTCACATCATATACAAAACTGACTAACTGAAAACAGACCAAAGCTCTAAATGTAAGAGCAAAACCGTGCAACTTTCAGGAGAAACATTGGTGGAAATCTTCACTACTTTACACTTAGTAGTAGATTCTTGCAGATGACACTCAAAACTAAACAAGAAAAGAAAATAAATTTTACATCACCAAAATTAAAAAGGTTTTATATCACAGTGCACTATGACAAAAGTGAATTAGGGTGTGGTGGCACAAGCCATAATCCCAGCGCTCAGGAGGCTGAGGAAGGAGGATCACTGCAAATTTGCAGTCAACCTGGCTACAGAGTGAGTTCCAGGCCAGTTCACTATGTGAACTGCATAGTGACATCCTGTCTCAAAAAAAGACCAAAAAGAAAAGCAAGCAAGCAAGAAAATAACCCACAATATAGGAGAAAACATTTTGAAATTCTAGAATATATAAAGAACTCCTAAAACTTGAAACAATACATGGACAAATTAAAAACAAAAGACTTGAAAGGGTACTTCTTTAAAGATGTTATACAAATGCGAAAAGAAGCTCAATGTCTCTGCTCACTATGGAAATCAAAAACAAAATCATGATAAAATACCTTTACACATCCACTGGCATGGCTTAACTGAGAAAAAAACAAATATAATAAATATTTGATTTTTTTAAAGGTGGAGAGATGTATAACCTACTTACATTGTTGGTGGGGATGGAAAATGTTGCTGCAGCTGTGAAAAACTTAGAAGATCCTGCAAAAATAGAATGAATTGCCAAATGACCTAACCATTTCACTCTTAGTTATCATTATGGTTTGAGCTTAGGTGATCCCAGAGCCTAATGCATTCATGCAGCAGGCTTCTAGAGTTGGTGATTAATTCCTGATCCAACGCTGAGAATATGGGGTGAGTGTTACACCTGCCCTGTGGGAGATATACTGAATATAATATTTTTTTTTAAAAAAGCACTTCTTTTTATCCTTTTAATTAAAAAATATATTTACTTAGAAGTATTCAGAATACCAACAAAACAGTCACAACTTTTTTTTTTTTTTTTTTTTTTTTTTTTTTTTTTTTTTTTTTTTTTTTTTTTTTTTTTTTTTTTTTTTTTTTTTTTTTTTTT
>PVKA01021562.1:17353-38570 GCA_004027165.1 Ctenomys sociabilis | reverse complement strand
TAGTATAGAATACAAGTTTTTAATCCATCAAATGATAATAAAGTTAATTTTCTGCAGTGGTTCCTACAGCCATTCTCAATTCCAGCTGAGTGCAGAGTAAAACAAGCCGAGGAGGTCCAAGGCGGCCTCAGTGGCCCGGCTTGCTCCGAGTGCGTAGCTCTCAACAGCAAGAAAGATCTGCAATCAGCACAGCTAGGAAAAAGCTCAGAGTCAACAAGAAACACAGCTTTGTACATTCTTTTCTTCATATCAAATTATGAAGATGATAAGGTTATAATCTGTGGTAATCTGCAGACTGATTTTGTGGATTGGAAAGGGCTACATGGTTGAAGAATCAGAGAAGGACTGTTGATCTTACATAAAAATTTTTGATTTGGAAAGAAGAACTTTATGTGAATAAGAGGCCACCCAATCTTTGCATGAGGATAAAACTTTCATATTTTCTTACAAATAATTTTACATCTGCACTAACAAAAATAATTTTTAAAAAATGACTAAGGCCTTAGCCTTTTATACCATGCAGAATGACCTCAATAATTTTAAACTGAACCATTTTTATAGGAAATACTATCAATGCCTCACCAGAACCTATAAAGCCTTGCATTTTAGGCAATTTGACTTTGCCGTGAACCATAAAAAACCAAATTAGTTGTAAAATATACCGTGAGGTAACTAAACACATTAGTCTTCTGGATACAGTTGTAGCATACACACCAATTAGATATCATAGAAAATATGCTGAAAACTGATTTGAGTTTTAACACAGAAAGCCCTTTATCATTCCATTGACAGCCACAATAGTGAAGGCATATAATCTGTATATTTCTGAATATGTGCTTTGCTTTTCTATATTAGTGGCAACTATTCAGTTCAACTAACAGCTAAGTTATGTCATTATCCTGAAATTAAAAAGAAAGAATATTAGGCCTGCCGAATAGTTCAACAGATTAAAGTGCCTGCTTAGGTAGATGCAGGGGCTGGGAGTTGAATTCAGGGACCTGCACACTGAGACAGTGATTGAGATTGGGCATGGTAGCACATGCCTGTAATCCCAGCACTTGGGAGACTGTAAACAGGAGGATCACTATGAGTACAATTTACTCAGTGAGACCCTGTATATCCTACACCCTGTCCTAAATACAAAAAAAATCATATTTTGTGAAATTGAGATTTGAGGCATTTTTCAGATCCTATCACTAGCAATTTCATAGGTAATAAATTATGTTTCCAGTGTAGTATACACCCCTAGACTATGTGCTATGTATTTAGGTAGTACTCAATGTATTGCTTAAAAATAAAAATCATTTTTATAAAGTTATGATAACAGTCTCTTTAACTCTATAATTTCATAGACATTAGCATAATTTATTTTTGCTATTTTTCAGCCTCCTCTATACTTAGCAGATAGTCATACTTTTTAATTACTAAGAAATAAAGATAAATATTTCCCCCTATAATTCCAAATGACAATAAACAAAAGTTCAATTTCTGAACTATATTTTTATCATTGTGAAAGATAAAAATATATTTCTTTCACTTTTTAGTAGAGAACATCATTTTCCTAATTAGCAGCATGTATTAACCTGTTTTATGTTACTGTACTGCAATACTAGAGGATGGGTGGCTTTAGAGAAAAAAAGGGGTTCACATAACTCATAGTTTGCAGGCCACATTGTGTGATGGCCTTCTGGTTGTTGAGTGGTGGGTGTGGGTAGGGATGGTGGCTGAAGGTGTGTGCTGCCGAAGACCTGGACTGCACTAGGCTCTTCATCCTCATGTACGTCCTGAATTCTGTTACTATTCTGTTTTCTGAGACACGGTCTCACCAAGTTGCTCAGTTGTCAAGACAAGGCTTGAGCTTGCAGCCCTCCTGTCTCGTCACCCCAGAGTGCTGGGACTGCAAACCCACACCATCACTCCTGACTGAGGGGGAGCCCTCTCGTCAGCGGAGACGGAGGCAGCCGAGGGTGACCCATGGCAGAAGACAGGGAGCTTGTGTATGTGTGTATGTGTGCACTCTGACCTCTCGCTTCTGTTAAGGCCATCAGTACAGAACTATGTGGGCTCTGACCCTGTCCTTCTCTAGTCCTAATCACTTTCCCAAAGTTCCTCTTCCAGTACTACAGCTGGGTTGCATCTCACTGTCATTATTATCTTACAGTGGGAGTTAAAGTGTGACACAGGAACCAGACAATAGCACATAAATCCCAGCAGTGTTTACTGTCCTAAGACTTTGATAATTAAAGACACTGGCACTGAGGGAAGAGAGAAACAAAGGAATATAGGGTGACTATTTTCTGCAATAAACGTCAATTAAAACCACTTGCTAAATATTATTCCTCCTGACACAGTACTCAGAAAGTTGGACTGTAAAAAGCTGGTATAGTTCTCTCAGCTTGTGTGGATGACTTAAAAAACTCTTGAAATAACTCATCATTTTCCAGTAACTTGTACATTAATCCTGGACAGCTATACAACTAATGAGGGCTGTGGAAATAGCTCAGTGGTCTAACTGCCAGCCTGGCAAGCCCAAGGACTGGGTTCGATATCCAGTACTGCATACTGTGCTGGCCCTGCCTCTAAGCTGCTGAGTGTGACCCTGTACCAAATACATTAATTTAATATAAAAAAATTAAAGTTCATTGAATGTTCAACACTGTAAAGCCTAGGATATAGCTCATCAGCATAAGCACCTGCCTGAGAACTGCCAGGTCCCAAGTTTGATCCCCAGTACCAGAAAAAAGAGAAAAAATGCATTTTATACAACTAATGAATTTCAGCTTAAAAAAATCAGCAGCAAGACCATTTCTCCTGACCTGTGTCTTGGCTGGACCACATTCTAGACTTCTGGGTGAAGAGGCAGGAAGCGAACAGGAAGCAGCATCCGCTCTGTCTCCTCAAGGCCAGTGCAGGTTTCCATAAAGAATAACAGCATCACGGAAGCAGTTAAACATAATTGGATTGCTCTCAGTATAGTGGCTCCTATAAAGCGCTGTGAGTCTTCCTGTGACCTTCTCTATCTAATTGGCAAAATTTAAGAGGAGGATAGAGAAGCAATAAATACAGGATATTCATTTCACTAGCATAATGGCTACTTATTAATAAAAAGTTTTTCTTTATGTCTTAGACCTTATTGTTGAGCCTTATAAATTGTCTTATAATATTTATAAACTTTATGTTTACATGCATACGGACATGATGCATCATTGAATAACAAATTTAAATAATATAAGAATTAAGAATCATTTCTGCATCGTGTCTTGGAAAATTTTATAACTTTCCATGGAATTGATAGAGACATTTAAAAATATTTTTAAGCTAGTTAAGTTGCCAAGTCGCATAGTATGGCAGAAAATGAATATATGAATAAATATTTCTAAGTAATTTACTTAAATTCTATCTTTTATTGCAGTGGTAACTTTTATATGAAAATTCATATTAGAAAAATCTGGTGGAATTGCAATGTGAAATATTAGAAATTTATGTTCATGAACAAATTCACCAAAGGAAAATTCAATTACAGTCTCTGAAATGTTAAATAAAATGGAGGTTATAACAGAGTTAGCAAATTTTTCACCAACCTTTTTCATCTTTCTCTCTGATAAATTGTTTTATTTTTTTTTTCATCTTTTATCTGTTTGGCAAAGGAGCTCACCACACAGTTGAGGCTCATAGTGATCCCCCCGTCTCAATCTCCCCAGCATCAGGATTTCAGGCAGGAAAACCTGGGTCCTGGTGCTTACCAGGCAAAACTTTGACCACTGAGATGTCTCTCCCTGGCCATCCCTCTGATAAATTCTGTAATTAATATATTTAGTTAAAATTACTCTGAGAAACCAAATGGAAACTGTGCATTCATGTATATCTGGTAAATACACTTTTAATATGTTATTCTCTGTCCTAAAAAATTATTTCAGGGGCCAGCCTGATAGCTCAGTGGTCTAAAGTGCCTGCTTAAGCAGAGCTCAGTGGCCAGGGTTTGATCTCTGGTGTGCCGTGCCAGCCCCAGCCGTGGGGCGCTGAGATGGCAATTGAGACTGGGCGTGGTGGTGTGCGCCTGTAATCCCAGCACTTGGGAGGCTGAAAACGGGAGTATCACTCTGAGTCTGATCTAATAGTGAGACTCTGTGCACCCTGTAGACCCTGTCTAAGTACAGAAAAAAAAATTGCAAATTCATATTCATTTGGAACTAGAATAATTCTGACATCCATACTGTAGCACAGTTATCTTCTTCTGATCTGCTATTTTGAGGAATTCTTACCTCTGAAGCGGTCTGATGCTCATGAGTTCTTCTCCTGCACGTTGGAGACCTGCTTTTCATCCCCACTCACAGGAGCTTTCTGCACTCGCACAGCGCTGAATCTCCTGCAAGAGTGAACCGGACGAACTCTGAGAGCTTTGAATTCAATACGGCCCCTGTGTTAATGAAAAGCATGGATAGAAATAGAATATGGACAGAAAACACACAAGAAACAGTGGCTGTCCGCCCTTTGTACAACAGTCCATGCACATCCTCCCTAAGGGACACTAGGTGAAAGCTGTCACACCAAACTGCAGTTCCGTTTCTCTTTAACTTTTTGGTTAAAGCATCGACATGGCTTTCCATTACAGGTGTTGAGACAGTGACTACTGTCAAAGGTAATAATGTCTTAGTTGACAAATGATTCGTGCTGAGGATCTTATCACTTTGCTGGAAATGGAACAATATTGCATACTGCGCACCCTTAGGGTACCAACTTTATGCATAGGTCACAGAACCACTCCTCAAAAATACAGATGAAATGATTTTTGGTTTTAGTGATTCCAAAATTCATTCAATGCCCTAGAAAAGGCATATTTGAATTCCACCTGAATAAGCTTCTACTTATAGTCAAGTCTTTAGCCAGGAACTAAAAACCATTTGTAATGCAGTGGTTAGCTTGTGCCTTAAAAATGATCTGATTCCTTTTTTCTTTCTCACAAAATGAAAGTTCAGTTTTTATATTTGTTCAGGCATGCACAAGTTGAACTACTTTGAAGTCTGTCATTGATAGACCATTTTAGGCTGAGTTATTAATGTGTCTGAGCTTCTTCTCCAAATGACAGCAAAGACAGTGGTAAAGTGCTGCTATTATTAACATTAAAGTGGACTTTAAGCTTTGAAAATGTTCTTTATTTTTTAAATTTTTAAATGTGTGTGTGTGTGTATGTGTGTGTGTGTGTGTGTGCGCGCGCACGCCCTGTGATGCAGCAGGATCAAGCCCACGGAAGCTTTGCCACACAGCTGCATTCCCAGACCTTTTAAAAGAGTTTTGTTTTGAAGCAGCATCTTGCTAAGTTGTCCAGTGAAACTTGAATATGAGATTCTGCTGCCTCAGCCTTGAAAATGCTAAGGTTATAAGCAACAGCCACAACAGCTGCTCTAAAATTATTCTTTAAATAAATATTAATTACGTATTCAACCCCTAAAGTGGGACAGACAATACCACCACTGATATTTCAGAAAAAACTATAGTGAATGTAATGGGGGGAGCAAAAGAGGAAGGGAGCAAGGGAGAGGGACCAAGGGAGGAAGCCAAGGAAGGAATAAGACAAGAAAGAAAATGGAGAGAAAAATAATGGGAGGCCCCAAGGTCTATCTTTCCATAAAAGAAATCAACAGATTACTGAATTATAATATAAAATTATAGAAATAAATCTTAAAGTTTCCATATTATGAAATAATTTCTAACAATTTATGCTATTTGTTCCATGATTATAAAAAAACACTAATTTTATATGTGTGATTTGCAACATGAACAATATTCCATGAATTCAAAAATAATTATTTTTTGATACTAGAAGTCATTAAAACAACATAATGCATTCATAAGCAGCATGTTGCTATAAATATGATTGGAAAAGTATTTTCTTCTGAAAATCATACATATGTCCTATTTTTAGCAACAGAACTTGTATCTATTAAAACATCTAGATTAAGCCATAATAACAATTAAACAATCCAGCAAGAGTTTACTGTTTGAGTTGTCTTGCATCTCCATTACTGACCTGTCTCGGATCCTCAGTTACAGAAACATCACCAATCAAAACTGTTCTTAAGGTGCAGAGAAATGGAGGGGAAAAGGGTGAGACCGGACTCAGGTCTGCTGGAAGAGACAGACACTGGCGCATATGCCAAATGGCCTCCCCACACTGCCAGGCCACCAAGAAGCCACCACAGGGCCTTTGGAAGAGCCATCAACCCGCCCAATTCTCAGAAAACAGTGTTAGTGATTAACATGGGAGCACTACGCAGGAACACCTGACCAGCAGAGTCTCTGTTGTTAACTCAGGTTGGGTTAGTAACCAGGCCCTTGGCTGTGTCTGTCTCTGTCTCTCTGTCTCTCTGTCTCGGTCTCTCTCTCCCCATCTCTCTTTCTCTCTTTGTCTCTCTCTATCACTCTCTCCCTCCTTCTTAATTTTTTACTGAAAAGCAAAGACCAACATATTGACAAACCTCACCAACTAAGAAAGTTAGGTTAAAATGTTTGTTTCTCGAACAATATATATATTTTTAGCTGATTTCCAGTGTGTGGCTGAGTGTTTTTCTCATTCTAGACACTCCAAATTGTAGACTGATGCAGTCTCCCCTACCTCTCCTGTGTACCAGCAGTAGCCTTCAGGGCTTACATTTTAAAAGAAGAGAAGACAGAAAGTTGACATTGCACAAGCACTTTCACATAAAAATGACAATTCTGAACCCCTAAGGAATGAAATACACAGTATTTGTGACCTTTGTTTCCCTGTCTTGTATATACAACAATAATTATCATTGGTGTAAATGTACTTGTAAATCAGTTTGCACAATTAATTTCAGGTAGAAATTTTTATGTAACATGAAAACAGTGACAGCTACAATATAAGCTTTTCTATCTTTGCACTAATTTTGCTATTTTGTAACAAATTTTAGTGGCTAGTTTAAATGTCTTATTAAAACAATGATAGGAGCAAAGATAATCTTTAAAACATGATAGTGTGCATAAGAGTAACATAGAGAAATACAATAGTAAAACAAACAAGAACATACACACACACAAAAGAAAAGAAAAACAGGAGTGTCATAGCCCCAAATCAGGCCTTGCTCTACAGTTTCAAATATCGATGTAGTTGGTTAATGACTCTCAGTAAAAAAGATTAGATTAACTATTAAAATTTCAAAACCTAAATCAGCTCAAAATAACCAGCTACCAATTCAATTTTACAAATATTAGAAAGTATAACATAAATTATTTTGGGAGAATATAGAAAACCTAACTAGTAAAATTTTAAAGATCCTTTTCTGTGCTCATAGACATTTTAATTGGCAGTACAATCACTTATAAAGAACAGCTTTACATTGCATTGGCTCTATTTCTTGTGTTATATATAAACAAGAACTATAATTTCCCCCAAAACTGTCAACTATACCATTATGTGTAAAACCCATCAACAAAAAGCTAATTATATTTACCTAATATTTAGAAATAAACACTAGTTTTCATCTTCTCACTATACGTGTCTTTCCAAGTTTAATATATTTCCTTGGTTTAATGAAAGTCGATGAATAATAATTTAATATTTGAGAATAGAATTAATAATAAAATCAAGGAATAGAGAAAAATGACCTTCTGTCTTATTTTAATTCCAAGAGATTTTAAAAGAGCTCTTTCATTTTAATGAATTATGTCATGAGCCTTTAATTTCAAAACTTTATTAAACATGATTTTATTAGTTAAGTATTAATGAGCATAAACACGGCTGGATGTTGCAGTGCATGCCTATAACCCCAACATGTAGGAATGCTGAGGCAGAAAGGTGACAACTTCCGCTTTCACTGAGCAATTAAGCAAGACCTTGACTCAAAGAGAAAGGCTGGGGAGGGGGCCCAGTGGTAGAGCAACCCTAGCTTTGATCTTTAGAACCCTCCCACAAGAAAGAGAAAGAGAAAAATAATTATGAGTGTGAGAAGTGTGGATGTATTATATCTTTCCCTATTACAAAAATGATTTTAATGTATTTAGAGTAGTTAGCTACTGCAGTTTTGGTGCTGAATATCCTCTAATGTTCTATGCACTAAGGACTTGATTTCCAGAGAGCTGCGGAGGTAGGCAATTGAGGCTTCAGGAGTTGGTGTTGCAGGAGGTCCTTAAGGCAGCCGAGGAGTCACTCTGAAAGGCCGTGGAAACTCAGTTTTTCTGTTTCTTGCAGGTGAGCATTTGTCAAGCCACACACTCTCTGCTATTGCTATTCTGCACCTCCACAAGATGCTCAAAACTGTGAGTCCACCATATCTTGGATTGGAATCTTGAAAATCTTTTCTCTATCTAAATTATTTGTCAATTATTTCATTATAGTAATGAAAACTGAATAACAACGTTAACCAATATGCTCTACTATCAGGGACCTCTGCAGTGAGTCCTCCGTTTCCTGCAAGTGTTATAGTGCAAGAAAGAAAAAGCAAGACACAAAAAGGCAGTGCACTGGGGACCTGGGATGGCCAGTTGTCCTGGGGATAGCCAGAACCTTAGAACTTAATGACCACACTTTCATTGAGAAAAATGGTGCACACATCATGGCTAGAGGTGCTAGAAAAGTGGCTAGGTAGGCAAATGTTGCAAAAGAGGTAACAAAACATCCTTGCAAGAAGAGTGAAACAGCCAGAACCAGGTTGTGGTTAATGAGTGGTATGGCTTGCATCTAGATGTCCTCCCAAAGCCTCATGCAGTCACAGGGTGGGCTTCTAGAGTTTGTGATTGATTCAGGGTCCATTGCTGGGATTATGGGTGTGAGTGCCACACCTGCTCTGAGGCAAGCAGCTGGATACAATGTGAGGAAGGGAGAGTAACCTGCTCTTGCTGCTGCTCCTCCCTTCTGCTTTTGTTTCTTCAGCCATCATGAGCTGTTGCCCCCTCTGCCTTCCACCCTGCCTTGGGGCCAGCTGATGACGGACTGAAACCTCCATAAACTGTGAGCTACATAAACCTTTGCTTCCTTCATTTGGGGTGTCAGGACTTTTGTCTCAGCAGTGACAGTAAAGTCACTAAGAAAATGAGTTCCGTTTTTTGTAGCCACTTTGGGGAGCAGTTTTCTGTACGGTGACACAGGCCACAGTGAAGACATTACCTCGCTTCTTAGCTCCACAGACTCCCAGGCCACCTCTCTGGGCTCAACTGCGGCTGCTGGTGAAGGGCGATGCTGGCCGCCACACCTGCTTGCTTCCATGAGGATGTACATGAGCCCTGGCCAGATGCACTCCTCAGATCGCAAGCCCATCTAGGGAAGCTGTGGCTCTACAACCCGTGCTGCTTCCAAGCAAGCTCAGCCACATTCGGGTCTGGGAGAGGATGGTGTGGTGTCCCCCACGTCCTTCTGTGGCTATTGTCCAAATACAATGAAATGCTTAACTGATCACATGCCAAGCAATTAATAACAAGTGAATTCCTTATATTGAATGAATATGTCAATTAACTTAGCCGAAGTCAGTAATTATAAAAATGTCATTTTCATTAAAAATCATTATATAGAGGGCCAGCCAAACAGCTCAGCAGATTAAAGCACCTGAAAGCAGATGCAGGGGCCAGGGCTTTGATCCCCACACCTGCTCTGCCGGCTCCCCAGCAGGGGCACAATGAGAAGGCAATGGAGACTGGGTGTAGTGGTGCATGCCTGTAATCCCAGCACTTGGAAGGCTATAAACGGGTGGATCGCTAGGAGTCAGATCTAGTAGTGAGACCCTGAACACCTTGTTGACCTAAAAATATACAAATAAATAAAAGTAAAATCATTATATATAACCATTGTAAATCTGGAGTTAATATTTAATTCATGGTCCATTTGGAATATGCTTAGGTACTTATTCTAGTCAGTACCTGTGAAGTTTGTTGAGATAATACCTCCTGGTTCCGTAAGGGTGTGTGCCTTTCCAGAGCCTGTGTAACCAATAGAATGCTACAGAAGGGGTGATACATCATGCCCCATGTTGTATTGTTAAAAAATCTAGTCTCTCTCTTTTTTTTTTTTAAAGTACCTATTAATTTATAATGAGGTACTATGTTTCCATTTGGTGTGGTCATACTTCATACATTTTAATAATGTCTGTCCACTGTTGCTCCACTTTCATTCATGACATCTTTTTTCTTAGATTCTGTATTCTATGGAAAGTGTTATAGCTTCATGAGACTGAAATCTTTCTCCTTTGTGCAGTTGTTGCACTGGAAGAAATCATGCAATGACACAATAAGCAGCTCTGTGGGAAGGTCCAGTTAGACAGTCAACAAACTTTTCTAATAATACCCAAATGAGAAAACATGAAAAAATAGTCATACACCTGTATCAAGAATTCTGACACTGAGCGGGGAGACAGCTCACCAGACTAAGCTCCTGCCTGGCAACTGCAAGGACCCAAGTTCTATCCAGGGCATCGCGTGCCACACTGGCTCAGCCTCTGGGCGTGATGAGCAGGCCACTGAGACTGGGTGTGGTGGCACACACCTGTAATCCCAGTGTGGGGGAGGCTCACACAGGAGGATCACTATGAATGCATGCTGTGTAGCGAGACCCTGTACAAAATACACACATAAATACCTAAAAGATTTAAAAATAAATACAAAAAATATGACTGCAGTTCTTGTTCATAGTTTGTCCTCTGTTAGAGCTGATGAGGTAGAAAACTTCAACTACACTTGGACTCTGGGTCCTTAGAAGCACTGAGAGCTGTTACACTGTAGTATCCAAACTGTGAAATGTGGCAGTGGTCTATCATGTAGTAACAGCAATCTGCATACAAACAGTGTATCTGACTATAATCTAAGAAAATAGAATATTTCTTCTATGTTAGAAGCTTCCTGTGATTCTTACCAGTGTAAAATCTTCCTTATTCCTAGGTAACCATTCTTTTGAGACTTTCACCCTTTTCTTTGAGACTTTCACCCTTTTTTTTTGAGACTTTCACCCTTTTCTTTGGGACTTTCATCCTTATTTTTATTTGTATTTTATATATTTTTTGTGAGGGAATTGTTACCATCATTTATATATTGTCTGTTTGAACATACATGGAAACAAACTATATGTCACTTTCGTGTTTATGTATTTTGTTCATGTAGAAAAAATCAATCTTTTTATGTATTTGGTATGAGTCTCACTATATTTGTCTCAAATTATAAGACTATAAGAAAATGTGCCTCACATTTATCAACCTGGAACAGTATGTCATACACTTATTAATCATTTTATAGCCCCTTTTATGATATGATCATTGAAATTTCCTATTTACTTTCCAACAATATTGAAAACCAGTGATATATAGAGGTAAAGAAAAATGTATTACATTAATCTCATTATGAGTTTTATACACTGATAAGTTAATTAATGTAAAAAATATATGTATCACCATGATTTGGGTCTTAAATGTCCTGCAGATGTCCATGCGCTGAAAGCTTTGTCATTAGCCTGTGGAGCTGTTGGGAAGTTGGAAGCAGTAGAACTTCTGAAACACGGAGCTTGGTGTAAGGAGGGAGAAGTTGCTGCAGTGTGCCTGAAGGGCGTGCGGGGGGCTGCCCTCCTCTCACTCTGGCTCTGGCACTGTCACTCTGGCGTTGGCTCTCGCTCTCGCGTTCTCCTGTCTCTCCCTTGGCCTCTCCCTCCTCTCCTACTGCCTCTCTGCCCCTCCTTTCTTGGCTCAGCAGCTCCTGTGGAGGAAGGAATTCTCTCTTATCACACTTACCCCAACACGAAATATTTCCAAGCCCTCGGGCCAAAGTTAACAGAGTCAAATAATCGTGGGCTGATACCTCTGAAACTCTGAATCAGAATAAATCTTTATTCTTCATAAATTGATTTTCTTGGAGTAACCTTAGGCTAAAAATATTCACTATATATTTATTAAGAAGATTGACCCATAAACTTTTGTTTTATGTCTTATTGAATATCACAGATTTCTAGCTGTATAAAATCAGATCAGCAGGATTATGTTAGTTTGGAATTATATCTCCTTATTGTGTTTTATAACTTTTAACAGTTACTACATCAGGGGATAGATTTTTTTTTTAGGGTTATACTTCTCCTAACAATAAAATTCTTTTTATATATAATTAAATGTATTTGGTACAGGGTCTCACTATGCAGCTCAGACTCACAGACTCACAGTAAATGTTCTGTTTTTAATCTCCCCAGAGCTGGGATTACAGGCATATGCCACCATGCCCAGTCTCAGTGGCTGGCTGAGTGGGCTGAGGAGGAGGGGCCAGAGTGGGACGTGGTGCTTAAAATTGAACCCGGGTCCCTACACTTGCTTAAGGAGGCACTTAGTCCTCTGAGCTATCTTGACAGCCTATAATAAAGTTTTTAAAAGCCCATTTTTACTCAAGTGCTGTTTTATTTATTTAATTTATTCTAATTTATAATTTTGTCATTTTATTTATCAGATAGCCATTACATTTTTTATACTATTTTATTCATGAAGTGATATTCCATTTTTATTCTTTTTTAATGGGCAGAATAGATTTACTGAGAGAAAGAAAGCTCATGTCCCCTGTCCAAGAGATGGATGGGAGGGGGGCCTGAGCCGGTAGTGCCCCAGGAAGCTGTCTCTTCCAGGGTCCCTTTTTATTCTTGATGTAGATTATTTGTGCATTTGTACATTGTCCCTTCTTTTGTTACTATCATCTGGCATTTTAAATTTTTAATTCATATTTACACTAATTTTAACTTTATTCTTTGTTATTTTTGTTTCATTTTTCTAGTCTGCAATATTTCTTTCCAACTTTTTACTGACATATTCTTTCCCAATATCACTATTATTTAAATTATTTAAATGATAAGGCTACTTAATGTCAGGTATCCATTATTAACATAAATATTTGCTATTATAATCAAATATTATAATAACAAATAGCTAAAATTACCATTTCTCAAATGATTGAGGTTATTTAATGTTAGGTATCCCTCATTAACAGGATTTTTCTGATATTAGACAATCCTGACTTATGGAGAATCATTCAATTTGGACTATTATAAAACACATTATTATTTATTTTCCCCCTAATTTAACCAACTTAAATTTTCTTTTGTTTTTACCCCTGGCATATCTTAGAATTTTCACATCACTATAGCTTTCATTATTGACTCACACCTAAATGTAATCAGAGACTTCATTCTATGTGGTCTCCATATTTGAAAAATGTTAGGGTTTTTTTTGTAAGAGGATAGGGAGAATTTTGTGTATGACTCACACATTCTTGAGAAAAATTTTTCTTCATTATACAATTACCTGTAGTTGTTTAATATGTTTTTCATATTAAGAAAGTCTAATAATTTTATTAACATATTTTTTTCTATTTACTCTATTTGTTACTTAGAACAGTGTATCTTAATATTGTTTTCCTGATTTATTTCACTTTGAGTCCGACAAATGTCAGTGATTATGTTTTGGTGCTGTGCTTATAGGTCATATTATGAAACATAACACATTAAAATGCCTTTATGCATTTATCAAACAAAATTATGATGTTCGTATTTACCTTACAATTACTTGTGCCTTCTGATAATATGTTTACACCAGCTGATAAGTTTTGCTTTTTAATATTTTGGTATGCAGATTCTCTTCCCATCATTCTATGTTAATCTTTTTATTCATATATTTTAGATAGATCTCTCATGTACTTAATTTTATTTTGTACAAATTGGTAATATTTGCCTTTTAACTACAGAATTAATTGATTTAATTATGATTTATGTGACGCTTTTAAAAATTACGTATTTTCTTTCTGCTCTGTTAATAGGTATTTTATGTTGAATTGTGATCCTCCAAAAAAGTTTTATCAAAATCCTTAAATCTGAGAATATGACCTATTAGGAAATAGGCTGCCTGTAATATAATTATCTAGAACAAGTCACTCTGGAGTAGAATGGGTTATTAAATCAATTTGATCTGTATCCTTGAATGTGGGCTTCTAACTTCTGGAATGGTAAAACTATAAATTATTTTCATTGAATCCATATGGTTTATGGTTCTTGGTAACAGTTGTCCTAAGAAAATAATACAATGATTTATTCCACAAATTGCCAAATGCATTTATAATTATCAAAGACTTAATCTAATAAAAATGTTTACTCTTTTCCAAAATAGCAGGAAGATTTCAAAAAACTTTAATTAAATGTATCCTCCTCACAAATTATATATGATTTGTGTATGCCATTTTATATTGCTTTAGTTTTTCTCCATATCTCTGATAATTCCAATAAGTTGGTTTATTTTCATTTGCCAAATTATTAACCACTGTCTTCTTTCCATATTATTTATTTTTAAGATTTACTTATTTGATACAGGGTCTCGCTATGCAGCTTAGACTCTTAATGATCCTCCATCTTGGCTTCCCCAGCCCTGTGAGTACAGACATGTACCACCATTCTTGGTTTTGGTGGCCAGCACCATGCAGGGCCTGCACAGCATGCAGAGCCCAGGTCCTTGAGGTTGGCAGGCAAGGCAGGCACTTAGGCCACTGAGCTATGTCCCCAGCCAGATTCCGTATTGTTTGTAGTCTAAGAATTTCTGTTTACAAATTCATCTGACTGAAATATATACTTTCATTCTTTTCATACTTAAAAAAACTGATGAATTTGTGTAATTTTCTATTTGTAAAAAAAAAGACAACCTTTATTTTAATTTTAATTTAAGTCTTTGCTAGGTATAGAAGACTAGGATGGACATTATTTGTTTGGATGACAGCAAAACAGAAGCTGCGTAGCTACAATGTATGAAGAAAGTCAGTCACTCCCTAAATCGTCTGTTCCATTTTTTCAAAAGTATTTTACAATAGGTACTAGTCTGTTGCACTTTTACCACTCATTTTTTTTCTATTTATCAAAAACAATGTTTAGTGCTTTTTATTTATTTTGGTTTATGTTTCTTGTCTGCAAGAGAGACCATTTTCTTTGTCTAGTAAGTGTATTTTATTCTTCAAGCCCTGAGAGCCCCAGTGCTCAGTGCGACTCCCACCAAGTCCACCCTTGGAGGACCCTGGTCACCCAAGTTCTGTACAATATTGTCTGCACATTCTCTCAGGCCTTAGTTTGTAGCTCGCAATTCTCTAGAATAAATATTCTTTCTGGTGTTCTCTGCTTTTTTTCTTTTGTTGTTAACGTGGTTCTAGAAAAGTCTTTCTACTCGGAGTAAATAAATCACACTTTGGAGTTATATTTTAATGTAGGAAGAGACTCACCCTGCTGAATGATTAAAATAAGCAGAGGCCTTATACTTTTCACCCCCTCTGCGTGCCAGTTGGCTTCAGATGGCCTCAGAGTAAAGCTGGCTTGGCAATTTGTATCACAAACTCTTTCGGTAATAGGTTTGTATGTAAATGTTAGTTTTATTATAATAACATATACTATGTGATATTTAATATAATATATTAAACCTATTCTCTTTATTATTTTAAAATCAGCAGGCTTTTTGTTGTTTTATTTACTAAAATCATTCACGAAAGAGTCTATCCTGATTTAAACTAAAATTTTTCTACTTTGCTTCACATTCATGCTTTATTTTACTATACACACATTAATATGAGAAATTGCTAGTATAATAATTTCTTATTTGTCATAGTAAATATGTCTATGGTCACCTGCATTATTATCATAACAGTCTAGGGCTTGATCCCCTGCATGCTTGCCAGCCCTGCCCCTGGGCAACCTGAGATGGCGATTGAAACAGGGCATGGTGGCGCCTGCCTGTAATCCCAGCAGTTGGGAAGCTGAAAACAGGAGGATCCCTACGCGTCTGACGTGTGTAGTGAGACCCTGTAGATCCTGTATGAAATACATTAAAAAATAAGTAATCTAAGAATAATTTTTATGTAAACTATTTCTGGTTTATTTCACTCAATCCAAGTATAAATATTTCTTCAGGTGATATAAGTCTTGTGTTAGTGTACAAACCAAACACTCAAACAGATATAAAGCCATGTAAATAGAAAATAATGTTTATTGAGATAAATAAATCTTTGTTTATTACTAAGAAGAAGTACTATAAAATATATTGATATTTTTAAGATAGTATTAGTAAAGTTTTACATAAAAGCTTGTACCATTTTTGGCTCACAGCTTCCTATTTCTGTCCTTGCAGAACTCAGAATCAAATCTTGAGTTCATGCTTTGCTGGTACTCCAGTTTTCTGTATCGATGTAAATTGTTATCTTACACTTGACTTTTAAAACACACTTGCAGATAATTATCAATTAAGTCTTGCCTGTGTCATCTCACTTCCTCTGAAGTATCTTTGTATAATTTTAATCTGTAATATTTTCTCACACCCCACGACTTCATGTGCACTACATAGGGCCAGCTTGCCTGAGGGGAGGTGATCAGGAGGGTCATCTGAACCCTGGGACAGAGTCACTGAGTCCCTGTAATCCCTACCTTTGCCTAATGTAATGAAGAGTCCCATAAACACCCTTCATATTCACAGAAGTTTCCCTATTCTACTAATGTTATGACTATGGGCATGACAGAATCACGGTTTCTATACATATTTCACTGCTAAATTAAGTAGCCTTTATCCAGTTAAATTTGGTCTTAAAACTTTCTATGCTTCTAGCCCACTGATGGAGAACCTATGAGAGATGAATGTCCAACCTGCAACCCCCAAAACCCACTTATATTTCTCTAAGTGACAATACCATAGTTAAACCTGAATATCAAGGTTTTAGTGTAGAAAATAAACAACACATGTATTAGCACTGTTTTTCCTTCTCTAGATTCTGGAGGGAAATCCACTTTTTTGCATGAGCATCCCCTTGTTCTTAGCCTCTTTCCACCGCCAAAGACAACACCAATCAGCCCTCTGATTGCTTGCTGCTAAATCCCTCTGATCATAGCTGCAGAAGACTTTCCTATTAATGGCTCAGTTGATTAAAATGAATCTCTCTGGAGAATATAGATCATCTTTCCAAACTTAAAGTTCTTACAGGTAATCTTTTTCTCATTAACAATATATTTACAGGTTCAAGGGTCTAAACCATGAGTATCTTTGCAAAAGCATTATTCTACTATTTCTCCATCATAATGAAAATAGTTGATTATTCCAATAGCAATCATTTCTGAGAAGGTAACACACTCATATAAGTGTTAGGTGCATTTCTAGAATTATCATAATCAACTGAATAAATAAATTTGAAGCTCAGATCAGTGTGGATGCAGGTACATCAATAGGTAAAATGTTGTAATGTGCAAGGAAAGTATAAGTTAAACAGTTCTTATTTGAACTTTGCTGAGTGAAACACACATAGAATAGTTGGTATTATTACTTATGGACTAGACAACAGATATGCAAATGTAACTGCAAATCCTTAAATGAACTATAGAAGAAAACACAGAAAACCATGATATGAGTGAAAGAATGGGTCTGACATGGACCCATTCTTGATTAAGAAAATATTCACTCTAACACATTTAAACAGAAATCAAAATATGAAGAGCTAGTTAAGGAGGGAAGGTATGGGTGCTAACAAGTATTCTGGGTTAATAAATAGATTGAAGACGTTAAGCAGGGAAAGAATTCTGTACTCTGTGGAATTTTAAAAGACCATTGGCCTGGACAGTGGTGGTTAAAAGATGCAGGTGATGTCTAGAAACTGGGAAAATCACTAGAAGAGTAGCAATTTTGAAGATTAGGTTAATTCCAGATATAGTCATAAATAAAGTGAGAAAATGAGATTTTTTTTCTTTTCATAATTAAAATTAATTTTCTTTCTATAATTAGTGAAAGAAAGGCACATGGAAGTATTGAAAAACTGACTTTAGAGTTGGATGCTGTATATTGTATAAATATTTATCAGATGCCCAAGGAGGAGAGTGGCATGCTGGACAGAATAAGTAACACATGTAGAAAGAAGAGGGAAAGAAATAGCAATTTTGTGCCATGGTAAAAATTTTGTGAACAAACTTTCTCAGTTTGAATTCACCTCTACAACACAAAGAAATGGTATATCAGAATGAAGGGTGCTGAGGATACACTATTCTAAAGAAAAATCTTCCTAACTTGACATTAAATCCTTCACCTGACCCTTTTGGAATAAAAATTTTAACTACTATTCAATGTACTCAACTGAGCAAAAATTTTCATAAAATATGAGGCCCAAGTTTGAATTATTTTTTTGTTATCTCACAAGTCAACATGCATGCCTTCTTAGGAACTATTTTTACAGTTGTGAATAATGTTTTCTTAAGAAATATGATGGAGGCCCTTCATATTTGTGGGTTCCACATTTATGAATCCATCTAACAGCAGATCAAAACATTTGACAGAATTATTTTTTTCATCCGAACATGTACAAACTTTTTTATCTTATCATCATTGCCACAACAATATAACATTATTCATGTACATTGAGTTTGTAGGTGGTATTGTAAGTAACCTCGAGTTCCCTTGAAGTACTTAGAAGAACCTAAGTGGGTTATATGAAAAACAGTATCAAATTTCACAAAGGGACTTAGCTGCTAAGAATTTTGGTGTTCACAACATGTGGTGAGCCCATTTCCCTCAGACACCATGAGCTGAATGTAGGTTAACTATTACCAATGTAATAGTTTTTACCTGCTTTGTTTCTCTTTTTTCCTATAAATATTACATGGAATCATTTGAAGATCACTGAGCATCTTTAAAATAGATAAAAATCATGACTACCTCTTCCTTTGGCAAAGTTCATAGGGGAATAAAACATGGATTTATTATAAGATCAAAAAGAATCTTTTATAATTGCTGTAGGTAATTTCTATTTGCAGCTAATAAGAAGAAAAGATTGAATATTATGTTAATTTTATCAAAAATGTGGGTCTATGGCCATACCACCCTGAACGTGCCCTATCTCATCAAAAATGTAGGCTTCAGATTATAGGAAGAATTTGGCCTTACTGAGGAGAGGGCTTTGTGCATAGAGAGAAAGTCAAAGTAGAGATCTAAAATTGTAAAAGAAAGGTAGTGAGTGAGTCATGGATGTGAGTTAAAGCCGTAGATCAGACTCACAGTCGCACAATCCTGGAGGACAACTGGCTTCTAAATCTGCAGTCACTGAGCAGCCAGTAGCTGTCCTAAATAGCTTCTTCTCTATTGTCTTGTCAGTTGTCCTGATTACTGTAGTTCTTTCCTTGTGTGTAGCTGTCACTTAGGGTGGACTCTACTTCACAACAAGAGGCTTCATCCTTGTGGGTATTGTAGCTGCTCATTTTTGGGGACACAAACCTAACTCACTGGTACAACTCCTTGTCACTAATAGTTGAGAATCGTACTTTGTCACACACATATATTCAAAACTTTTAGTGAATCTTGTTATGATGTTGTCTTTATTGAGAAGAAAGAGTGGAGTTTATTTGATTATACTTAATATATAATCCCTCACTTCAGAATACAATATTTGAATTAAGTAAGTCAATGATGCGTGCTTTATAGGCATATAGGTATTTCATTTTTGAATATGATTAAACTTCACTAATGAAACCAATGCAATTAAGTGTCACTATACAATGGAAACACTAGTATACACACATCTCTACTTGTGGGATGTCTTATAACATGTTTCATAAGTTTTATGGGCATGTGCAAGTAAGTACACTCATAAGCATATGTCCTTATCTATGAGTGCATTTTAAGTGACCATTTGAGATTCAGCTATTATTTAATTTTGTAGAATAAGACCTTCAGAATTTCAGGCAAAAGACAGAACAACACAAGTCAAACTCAACAGATTGCTACTAGTGGTAGAGAACCTTTAATAGACAAGTGCCCACACCGCAACCCAAAACCCACCTATTTTGGGCCTCAGATTATAGGAATCTATAATCTGGTTCTTGCTAGGTAACCCTATGATTAAAACTGATACTGAGGTTTCAGTTTAGAAAAAAATCCTCATATATTAACATCTTTTGTCTTAAAAGAAAAATGGAGAATGATGTGCCATGGGTTTTCCACCAGGGGCCTACAGTATCACAGGCCCTGGGTATTATTGGGCTCATCATAGGTTTCAAAGACAGTTCTAAAATTTTTGTCCTAAATAGCTTCTTCAAAATGCTTTATAGCCATATACCCCATTGGCACAAGTGCCTGTCTGGAAAGCACAAGGTCCCGAGTTCAATTCCAGAAAATAAGAAATAGAGTATCACACTAAACTGTAGTTGCTAGTATTTCCTTTTCAGAGCTGAGGGAACAGAGGCAACATAGTTTGTGAAACTCCAGATGCAGCTGCAGTGATCTCATTCCAGGGCCTCGACAACTGCTCAGTGCACCTCATTCTCCCCACAGAGGGTGAGAGCACCTGGGACTTTCAACTCCAGAGCCAAGCACAGGAGCAGGGAGGAACAATGAACACTTTCTCCTTTGCTATAGACTAGTGGTTTAAGATGATTGGTGTCCTGAGAAAACAAAATGTGTCCTAGTTATTGCATATATTTTTGAAAAAGATGTAATTAGATCTTCCTATAACACAAAGTAAATTCTAAAATTAAAGCCGAGTGGACCAGATCAGTGGACTAAAGCTTCTGTTTAGGCAGAGCACAGCTGGGGTTGCCTGCTGTGCTGGCCCCACCTGCAGGGCCTGCAGAAACAGAGATTGAGACTGGTCTGTGGCACCTGTAATCCCAGCTCTTGGGAGGCTGTAAACAGGCAGATCACTATGAGTCCGATCTAGTGGCAAGACCCTCAACACAGTGATTATCACACACACACACACACACACACACACACACACACACATTTTAGATAATCACTGTGTCCAGCAGTGAGCTATTCAATTCAATATTTTAAAATATCAGCCCATCAACTGGGGAATGCATGAAAAATGTGATATTTCTATACAGTGGAGTATTACTCAGCAATAAAGAAAGATAATCTCAGGGTCAGGGAGATAGCTCAGGGGTACAAGTGCCTGTCCCATAAGTGTAAGATCCCAAGTTGTATTCCCAGTACTGCCAAAAAAAATAAGTAAACAAATACATAAATACGAAAGATAATCTCAAGGCTTTTATAGTTAAATGGATTCAACTAGGGACCATACTCACAAGTGAAATAAATTTGATCCTCATGTGCAAATACTGTATTGTCTCTCAGTATAAGAACATGAAAGAGTAAATAACATTGGAAAGGTACAATAGATATTGTGAAAGGGAAAGATACTGTTCAAAAGGAAGGAACATGAGGGAAAGGAGAAAAGAAATATATATATATATATATATATA
>PVKA01021562.1:0-17253 GCA_004027165.1 Ctenomys sociabilis | reverse complement strand
ACTACTTGAAGATAACAATATGCAATCTGACAACAATTGTTGAATCCCTATCATTTTCTTCAGTGAAATTCTGTATCATTGTTATTCTTTTGCTATAAAACAATGTAATATTCTAACTAATAATAATCTTTTTTTCTTTGTTATTAATTTTATTGGGAAACTAATAGCAATGAGACAGTTTCAAAACCGAATAATAGGACAGGTTCAACCATTAATACATTGCATATTGCTGTCTTCTTAGTGGTTATTCATAGTACAAGATGCAGAAATGATATCCTGTCCACAAACACTATTAAAACAAATCTTTCTATTTATTGAATTAAGAGAAAATAGCTGTATATCTATCCGAACTATTTTGTATATGCAGATGCAAAGTGATCATTCATTTGTATCCCCTTTTTTGTTTAGTTTTGTCAGAGATGGGTATTCCATTGCCATTTAAATATTATAGGTGTGTGAATTCAGCAAAATAATCCAGTATAGCCCAGTAGTCCAGCATAGTAGTGGGTTATCCATAGGATCAGCAATGTCAGAACTTGTTGATTGAGCCCTTTATAGCTCAGCATATTAATATGGTTTTGTTTTTCATACCTTGTTATTATACTTTTCCACTAGATGGTAAAAACCAAAATAAAGCAAGACCTATATGTCACAAGAAATGTAACTTTTGTATCTGACAAGTTCGGTCAAATTCCCTCAGGATTTACCCTAAACCCTGTACCACTGTAGATCCTTTGTCAATGTCAGCCATAGGAGCCACGGCCATTGCTTGACCATTTGCTCTCTGTGAGAGCCTGAGAGAATGTTTTCTCCCTGTGTGAGTCTCCTTAAGCTCACTCTACATCATTAATCTTACAATTTGTTCAATATTTCTCCTATTGAAATTGGTCAAAGGAAAACAATGTGAATGAAAAAAATTCAACTATATAAAATCTGCTTTTTAAAAAAAGTAAGTACAGTAGAAGAAGAGGAAAATAACTCATAGGGGCCCTAACTAAGGTCAAAGAGTATAAATTGGAGTGAAACAAAAGATAAAATTAAATGTCAAGATGATCATCAAAATATTACTGAAAGACACTTAAAAGTCACAAAAAATTGACATAGAGATACAGTGGGTCAAATTTTATTTGGAAAAAGAAATAGAACACAGCTAAAATAATGAAAGAATCTGAAAAAAATTAGAGACCCACCACATAAAATTACACAAATTACATACTTTAAGAGTTGAGTGCTTGGAGCTGAGGATACAGCTTGGCAGTCTAAGCTCCTGCCTGGCAGTCACAAGATCCCACGTTTGATCCTCTGCACTGCATGCCATGCCTCCCCAGAACCCCAGGATTGCTGTGCTAGCTTTAAAAGAATCCAACATGGTGATGCATGCCTGTAATCGTGGTGCTGCGGAGGCTGAGACAGGAGGATCACCACGAGTCTGAACTGTACAGTGAGACCCCGCATCAAAAAAAAAAAAAAAGAGTTGAGTTGTTTAGCGCCAGACTTTGCATCTGCCGGGCAGGTCCTTGTGCCACTGAAGTATCTCCCCTGTAGAATTTCTTAAGTTTTTCCACAAAATGATAATTCCACTGTCATTAAAGTTATCCAAATAACCAATCTATAAAAAATAAGGGAGTTAATGATCTAGAATAACTCACATACCATCACCTGATAAAAAAGAAAGACTAGTAATATTACATAGTAAATATGTAAATAATCTGAGTAAATGCCAAGATTTTATAATTTGTTTTAGCTTTAAATTTCTCCACTCTGTAGAAAAAAATACAGAGAGTTGAACATAATATAAAAATTATGTATAACTATTATACCTTGTGGTTTTAGTAGCCTAACTCAGAGTTCATAGATAACTATTATATTCTTGGAACCTACAAAAGAAAATCCATCCAAACATCAGCTATTTTCTTACAATAGGAACATTTTAAGGAGAACAAAAAATAGTTTTCCTTTTTCTCTTTCTATTTGTCTTAAATTAAAGAAACAGATTAATATATGGCACAATTATAAATATGAGAACTTGGATTTTACAATCAATTTTATATTGAAAATAAACACACAATAGCAGATGCAAATAAGGAAAAAGAGCACTAAACTTGAGAAAGAATGAAATTCAGGGAGAAATAGCAATTGAAAAGACAAGTGAAGTCTCAGCATTTGATGCTGCAGTAGGACTGAGGAAGACAGTGCATTTTTATGGTACATTCAGTGCGAGTGCCATGCTACCTATTATTCTTTTTAGGTAATTGTTTTGCAGTCGATTTTGTTTTGGATAACTGTGTAGTAAATTATAACTTCATTAATATCAATTAATTTTTAATTGGGATTTTAAGTAGCTGTGTGATCTTTCTCTGGAGTTTTATTACAATACTCTGTAATATTAGTTAAATGTGTCTGAAACATGGATTTAATAAAGCTAACAAGTTTCACTTTCTCCTTCAGTTCACCTAAAGTATTATATCGGCTATTGCCTTGATTTTCTTAAAGCTCTCATTTTTATGCTAGCAATTAGTGCCAGAATTTATTTGACTAAATTCATTTACTTTCATTTAATGTATTGTTGATACTATTGCTGAAAAACCTCGGGGTTTTTGTTAGTTTCATACATTCTAAAATTTAGAAGATGCAAGAAAAATCATTTCCATTATTCACCATGTATTATTTTTTGTTTTTTGGTTATTGTGTTTTTTACTGGAAAATATGTTTAAATTATAAAACTAATATTTATTGTTTTCTATATCCACTGTCATTTGCATAACATAAATAGCTAAATAAGTTGTGAATTCAAGCAATTAAGAATGATACTTATGATGTAGTTTAAATGACTAAAATAAAATCAGATTTTGGCTTATGATAGAATTTATGATTCCATTAGTAAGGATGATTTAAATGAAATTAGTAATGTCAGCTCTTCCAGAGACACTGGATATTAAAACTCTATAGCTAATAAAAGCACTAGTCATATTGATTATGTTTAATGATTCTTATAAATTAATGGGTCATCTGCTGCTTCAGGAGCTTGTGCAGATCACTAAGTGGATAAAAATGAGTGATTTTATGTTGATTTGTAAGTCTCATATTGAATGATGAAAATGATAAAAATAGAGCTTTCAGCAAAATTATTTTCAAAATATAATAAAAGTTAAGATTATTGCATGGGAAATGCTTCAAAGGCTCTCATCTTTTTGAAAACACTTTTACATCAAAAGAAATCACCAGCAGAGTAAAAAAAAAACCCACGGATTGGAAAAATTATTTAGCCCACTGTCCCTCAGGCAAAGGATATCTATCTAAAACATACAATGAATTTAAAAATCAGACCCCAACTTCAAAACACGAATCCAAAAATGCACATCTGATGTGAATACACACTTCTCAGTGGAAGAAATACAGATGACAAATAAATATGAAAAAAAAGTTCAATATCATTGGTCATTCAATAAATGCAAATCAAAACAGCATTTATTGAGATTCTACCTCACTCAAGGACGAATGGTTATCATCCAGAAACTAACCAATAATAAATACTGACCAGGCTGTGGGGAGAAAGCAATCCTTTTCCACTATTGGTGGGAATCTGGAGTGGTACAACTACTATATTAATCAGTATAGAGATTCCTAAAAATACTACTATCACAGGTCATATTCAACCCATTTATTCTCCTTTTGGGTATCTTTCCAGAAGAATTGAAAGCATAACATTACAGTGATATATGTGTACCTAAGTGTATAGCAGCACAGTATGTCATGGCTAAATCTTGGAAGGAACCCAAATGCCCAGCAACTAAGGAATAAATAGAAAAGATCTGTTATTTCTATACAATAGAATATCATTCACCTATAACAAAAGATAAACTCAAGGCTTTTACAGGCAAATGGAATTAAGTAGAGGCCATATTTGTAAGTGTAATAAATGAGACCTGCACATGTAAACATTATATTGTCTCCCTGCTAATAGAAACTGAAAGAGTAAATAAAATTGGAAAGGTACAATAAATATTGCAAAAGGGAAAGAAACTGCCCCAAAATAAAGAACTACTGGAATGGGGAAAGGAGAAAAAAAGACTATATTTATTTAGAGAGATTTACATATATATAATTATGATAGATAAGATATATATGTATACATATGATATCTAAGATAATTGTATTACCAATTTCTATTGATTCATTGAAAGGAATTGTTACGCCTAATTGATTAATTTTCTTTCTTCTTTTTTTTTTCTGTACCAAGGATCAAATTCAAGACTTTGAGCTTTCCAGGCAGGTGCTAAGCCACTGAGCTATATCCCCAGTCCTATGTTTCTTTTTTTTTCCTAGTTGATTCATTTCCATGCCTATCTCTGGTAATCTAAACAACTACTTCAAAGACAACAATATGCAATATTAAAACTATTGTTAATTTCCAGTCATCTTGTTTTGAAATTTTGTCATTTTTTATTCACTTTGAAATAAAAAATGTCTAAAAGTTATTAGTATTTAAATTTTGAATAAGTTGTCATCTAATGTTTAACACTTCGATAACAGTAATTTTATTAACAAAAAACTTTATTTTTAGTTCTTTATTCCTTTATTTTATAAATTATAGAGTTAATATTTAGACATTTATATTAACTGTCAACTCAAAAGTCAAAACAACTAAATTTTGCAGGTTTTTGTCTAATGACAATAACAAAGATATTACTCCAGGGTTTTCTCATTAGTTGGATTCTAGTTCAATATTTGTCACTGTTCAGATTAATGGAAGAAAAGTAAACCAAACCAGGTGGAGAGACACAGAATACAATAGTTACACAGACCTGAAATATATATATATATTTGCAGATCCCAGTCATAAGAGCAGTAAAAGTTCCATTTGGGTGGCTCTGAAGTTTCTAATCATTTTCAGGAGTATTATTTTCTGTAAGTGTTAATCTCACTAGGAATCACAGTAATGGTGAATATTACTGTTGCAAATTTGCTTGATTTCAAAGCAGCTAGAGTTTGCCTAAGAAATGGAGAAAGAAGTATAGTGTAAAAATCATTTAAACTTGCCCATGGAAGGGAGAGAGTCACTAGATCATACAAAAACTAAACTCATTTTCTAAAATTTGTTTTTTTTTAATCTCCAAAGAAGTGGAATGGAAACATTTATATTAGGAAATTGGTTTTAACATCACCTATATATTTAAAGTATCTGGAGCTAGCGAGTTAGCTGAGTGGAATGCGAGCCTGATTTGGCAAGCACAGAGACCAGGGTTTGATCCCTGGACCCACCCCAGGGATCTGGGGCATGCTGAGCCAGTGACTGAGTCTGGGCATCATAGTGCTTGCTGTAATCCCAGCACTGGGGAAGCTGTACACAGGAGGATCATTGCAAGTCCAAACTGTGTAGTGAGATCCTGCACCATAAAATGAAAAAAAAAAAGCATGTTTTTCTTTTATACTCTGTACTCTAAATATAGAAAACTTTATTTTTGTTCATTGTCATTAAAATATTTTCCAAACTTTACAACAAAATTTATTAGCATTTTTATTTTTTAACAGTCTACTTAAGTTGGGGCCTGAGAGATGACTCAGTAGAATAACTGCTTGCCTGGAAAGCACAAGTGCCTGAGTTTAAAATCCCTGGTTCTGCCAAAATAAGTAAATAAGTAAATTAATAAATTAATTAAACAATTTACTTAAGATTTGTTCTCTAAGCTTGACCCTCCATTACAAAACATAATGTTGTAATTAATTCTTAATTCCTCAACAGAGCCCCTGAAGAAAATTTAGCCCATATTAATTATCAAAGTGTATACAAATAGCACCTAAATTAAATTATATGTGGCTATTTTAGAGCAATTAATCATCTCTCAAGAAGTTTTAAAAATTTATGATGAAGGTCTATTTTTGTCCTGTCTAATGTGAGTAAACATTTATTTACTTTAAAATCTCAAGTTACTGGGGGCATTTACAACCCTTCACTGGAATACATACCCAGGTGAGTGTCCCTGTGCATTCTTTTCTGTAAAATTACTGTAAGCATACAGATGTGAGCAACTGATATGTCATACAGCCCATGTCTCAGTCTGTAGAATGCAATTTCCTGAAATCCCTTAATATTATTTTGACAAATAAAACATCCACTATTCACACACATAGAGTTTCCGTTTGAGTGTTGACAATGGTCGTGAATCCCCTGCGTTACCGTAGTAGAGCTCTTACAGTCTCCACACCTTGAAAGTGGGATATGTAGATTCATAAATGCTGTGAAAAATCCAACTGGAAAGTTCCTTAATTGGGCTCCAAGATTCAGAGCCCAGAAATTCTGAGCATGGTGAAAATACTGAGACAAGATGTAAATGTGTGTGTAGAAAGATGAAAGAATTGAAATTTTATCTCTTTTAGAATTAGAAATCAAATTTAATCCCTATTACATAAGAATTTTTAAGAGATTTATTTCTATTAGCCTCATAAAACTAGAATGTGATTCATAAAGGATGCTAAGACAGTTTAATGCAGAAAGGACAATCTTTCCAATGTTATTTTCAACAATAACTAGAAAAGAAAAATAAAAAAGTTGGCTCTGTGTTCCACACCAAACACAAAGGTTAGCTTCTAGGTTTTTAAAGATTCAATGCAAGATTTAAAACTCAGAAGGAAAACAGAATGTAATTTTAGTGCTCTTAGATTGTCAGTAACTCTTAGATATGACATTAAAAAACAGAAAAAAATAATAGTTTATTGAAACTAGAATTATTTGTGTTTAAAAAATATACAAAGTTAGGACACATTTCACAAATTCGCAGATTTTTTATATATCTGCTAATTTTATTTTCTTATATCTGATGAGAAATTGTATCAAAAATCTATAAATAATACTTAGAACTCAAAATATAATTTAATATTTAGAATGACTAAAGAATTTAATAGACTTTTTCCCCAATGTACACATATAAATGCTGAATCAATACATGAAAGCAATTTATTTATGAAATAAAAATCCAGATATACTAGTGTGGCTACAATAAGAAGATGCAATAGATGTTGATGTTGTTATGGGGAGATCAAAGTACATGACGGAAATGAAAATTCACGAGGCCAAATGGTTGAAAAATATTCCAGAAAGTTAAGTGAGATTATGTAAGGTTACCTCATCACCCAGGCATTCCACCACTATTTATGGAACAAGAAGATTTAATACTTAGGATCATGCAAAACCTTATGCTCAACATTATGAATGATGGTCAAAAGACAAAGAATACCCAAATGTCTGTCACTGATAAATGTACAGTGAGCTGCACAATGACCATGTATAAAACAATACTTAGACATATGTATTAAAATAAGTAAGTACTGATACAGGTTAAAAATAGATTGACCTTGAAAATAATATGCTAAAGAAAATGAGCTAGATAATACATATATGTATATATGTATTATCTAGCTTAATATATATAATATATATATTATGTATATTATATATATTTGTATATATATATATTTGTGTATATATATTTGTGTGTGTGTGTGTATATATATATATATATATATATATATATATATATATTTGTTTTGTTGGTCTCAGTTGGATCAGTTCTACCTGGAGAGACAGTGGCAGGAATGAGAAAGACGAGAAAACAAAAGTTGGGCTAGGTGGTCACTGGTCTGTCTAATGGGAAAGACTCAGCACCAGCACAAAGAAATCTGTGTTCATTTATACTTTTGCAAAGTTAATAAAACATCACAGAAGGTTGCCTAGTGACATTAACCAGTCAGGTACTTATCTCAGGACTGAGGTGGCCTGTTTGCTTTAGGCACTGAGGCCTAGTCCTGTTAATACACCTTTAACTGATTTTCCAGTTTCCGTGGTTCCCAAAAGATACATATACAATACGTAGTTCACATATATAATATATAATCATACACATATAATATATAGTTTTCACTCATGAAAAGTCAGGAATAGGCAAACCACTAGAGCCAAAGTAGGTTAATAGCAGCCAGGGGCTGGGGCAAGGCAAGAATAGAAAGAGATTTTTAATATGTATAAAACTTATCTTTAGAATAATGATAACTTTCTAAATTAGATAGCAGTGATTGCTTCACGATTTTGTGAATATATGGAAAATTGCTGAATATACACTTTAAGGGATGAATTTATGATAAGTAAATTATCTATCACTAAGCAATTCTTTAAAATACAAATGAGATATTTAATCCTACAGACAATCTATGTACAGTAAGGGACAACTATAGTTTTAAAAATACCTATCATATCATTTTTAGTTGCTAGAACTATTTATTATATTGATCTTTAAAATATTCTATAATTCCATAAAAGATATTTGTGACATACTAACAAATATATCTGTACCTTAGAAAATAGCACTTTTATGAGATGTTAGGGAAGGATGGTGTCTATTTCTACTTTCTTTGTCATTTCCTTTATTTACGATCTGAATCAAAGAAAATTAAATAGATTTCTACTGTTATACACTTCCACACTGTATGAACTTTAATCTGATTTTCTAATTTTAGAAACTCATGAAAGCATAAAAACTAAAACTTGAAAAACACCCTTGCTCATAGTTCTACACAAAGTCCTTATTCAAATTTTGTCACAAATTTAGTGTTTGGGGAAATATATTTCTTTTCAACCTATACAAATTATGAAAATGTGGTGGGTATCCTTCCATTATGGAAAATATATACATGACTTGAATGAAATTGATTAATAACTACTAATATTTACAAACTGACATATGAGTTTTACTTCTACTGATAGTTCTAGCATAACTCAATTTCTATAAAATAAAGGTAAAGCATATTTTATGTTCCTTTAATTTTCTATAACTGAGAATAACTATTCTAAATATATTAATGTTAAATACACAGATAACTTTGTTTTGCTTCTCCAACTGTCTCTCTGTGTCTCCCCCCTTCTCCCTCTCCCTCTTCTCTTCATCTCCTTCTCCCAAATCTTTTCTTCTCATTTTTTATACATATATAATACGTATAAAAAGGATTATGTTTAAATGTCCTCTGAAAGATTCATAAGGTCATAAGTGAGGCTTTTTAAAAAAACAATTTTTCCTCAACAGTGCCCCTCTGTCATGGCATGCTACCTTGGAGCTAGCCCGTTGTGGCCTGAAGTACACCTGTCCACCTTTAACTTTGAGTGTCAAGAACTTTGTCTCAGCAATGAGAAAAACAAATGACTCAAAATTTGGAACCAGATAAGGGAGGCATTGCTGTGATTGCACCTCGTTATGTGGTTAGGGAGCCTTTGGAGTTGGCTTGTGGAAAAGGAAAGAGTTAGAAAGGTTTGTTGATGCTGGCTGAAAATGTTTGAAGGTAAAGCTGAAATGCCTGAGACTGCCCTTGATGGGAGATTCTGGTCAGAGCTCAGAGGACAAGAAGGTTGATAGAGATTCTTCTGGTACAGAAAAGTCTTAAGAGGGTTCTGTTGGAAGTAGCTATTGGATCCCAGATGATGTAAGTTTTGCCATGCCAGAAAGATTTTGTTTGCTCCTTTTCAGAGACTATCAATGAGACTGAGACTAAGGATGTCAGGTGATCGATCTGGCAGAAGAAATTTCAGGAATATGTAATGATGAGGCAGTGGCACAGCTACAATTGGGGGCTTTTGACCAGATTTATATTGAAAATCAAAAGCAAAGAGCCCTGCATAATGTTTTAAAATATTTCTAGTTTACCCAGAAAGAAGTTCCAGTAAACTTATGGTCTGCAATTATGGAACAGAGGAAAAACTGGGCACTGAAAGACTATCAAGGAAAATCTCAGTATTTCAGAAGAACACAACAGAAAATACGGCCTGAGGGCATCACAAGAAGCATCAGGACTCCATCCTCTGCAGCCATAAAATTGTAAAAGTGAAACTTCAAGAAGACAGCCCCAGAGCCCCATGTTCCAGAATGTAGCAGGAAAACCACTTGGCCCTACATCCAAAAGAGAAGACAGCCTGGCCACTGCTGCAGCAGCAGACCTTACCTTGAAATCATCCATGTGGTGCTGGTTCTAGATGCATGCAGAATGGAAGAGTTGTTGTGTTAGGACGCTTTCCACCTATATTCCAAAAGAAGGCCTGCAAGCCCAGGCAGTGTGCCCCTGAGAGTGAAATGTGTAAAGTTGTGATCATGAAGCCAAAGGTACAGTAGAGACTCCAGAAGTTTGGAGAAGACAGGAATGTGGGCCAGACCAAGGGAAATGCTGTGGGAGCTATTATCACTGGAACTGCCATAGGGTGGAGGCACCCAACCCTTCTCCTGTTCACAACTTACCACAGAGTTCCAGGAATGCTGGAAGAACTGTGTAATTCAGTATTCTTCCTGATTGAATTTCATCTTGCTTTGTCCCTATTCCATGCTATTGATACAGGAAGAAAAACTGATATCGGGTGAATGACCTCCAAATGCTATAGGGGAAAAATGATCTCCTGTCCTGACCTAAACAAGTTCATGTTCTCTAAAACTGAAGAATGAATTTTTGGAACAAATGGAGGTTATAAGCAGAATATAGTTATTGAGGGAAAGAAAGCTCCTGTCCAAGAGAGGTACAAGAGGAGGGCTGAGGGGGTTGTCCCCAGGAAGTTGTCTCTTCCAGGGACTTTTCTAGAGTAAAAACAGGCAATGAGGTGGGTCTAAGGTGGTGGAGAACATGGTAACTCACTTAGGTGGCTGTGGGGTGGGACAAAACTATGGTCAACCAATAGGATTACAAGCACTATTGCTTAGGTAAAAATGATTAAGTTCAGGACCAAATGGGGAAGCAAGTCATGCAGCAAGTGGGCATGATTGTAGAACAGGACTTTATCAGGTCTCCATCCAATAACAGCCAGATTAATGATTCCTTCAGGGTGATGATCAATCTTACATGCCAATTTTAGGGAGGTTGGCATTTGTTTGATCTTTGGTCCTTAGATCTGGCTCACAGCAGGAGCATCTGTCCCTACCACATTTGCAAGGCATCTTGTCTTCTGTGTTGTCTGCTTTGAGGGCCTAGCCCTGTCTGATTGCCTATAATATTTCCATCTAACCTGGCTGCCTGCAACACTATCCTCATTGGTAGCTTTTGGAGCAGAAATGTCTACACATCTCATTGAATGTTGGAATGTTAAAATCTTGTTACTCTTTTCTTTTGAACACAGGCTCACAGCTAAGAGTTTACCTTAAATGTCAGCAGAGCATTTAGTCTTGAGCTTTTCAGCAATGCTGAAACTATTAGTACTTTGACAACTCTTGCACTTAGACTAAGTACCTTTTACATAGAGGGACATGTATGACCTTTGGGGGAACCAGAGATAGCATGTTATGGCTTTTGTCTAGATGTCCTCCCAAAGCATCATGCAGTCATAGGTGGAGTTTTTCAGAAGTGGATGGGTCCAGAGTGTGGAACACTGCAATTGGCTGGTGGTGCAACACTAGTATCAAGAGAACTAGGATTGGGGGAGTGCTGAGGCCCTAAATAGCCTGGACAATATATAAGGAACAGATAGATCTGTGGTCTCCCCTTGCTGCTTTGCTGCCTTCAGCTTTGCCCACCATGAGCTTTTTCTGCATTGCGAGGCCTTTCACCCTGTCACCTTGCTTTGGAGCCATTCAACTAAGGACAGAGACCTCTACATACAGACTGAGAGCTAGACAACCCTTTCTCCCTTTAACTCTGTGTATTGAGTTTTTGTCTCTGTCATGAAAAAGTCACTGAGACAAGTATGCTGGTAAATATTAATATGGTCAACTTTCTGAAGAGTGCATTATAGTAATGCACATTTCTGTTTGGGAGTTAAGAGTGTAGATACCACTTTGGCAATAGAGTTTGACTTCACAAATCATATGAGAGCTTGTTGGCTATGGCCTCCCACCACCAGGCATATCCCAAAGGAAACTGTATCTACTGAGGTCCCGTGAATAGAAATCCCAAGGAGAACTTATATTAGAAGGCAAAATACATCCTTTAGGATTTCTTGTTGTTGTTTTAAACCACTGAAAATTATTGCTTTTTTTATGTAAGGAAGCCAGTCTTTCCTGATTAATACTTATAGTTTTGGGAAACCCAAAATGATAGTATGCTACCAAGCAAAAAAAACATTAGATTTGGTAAAACATTCAACACCAACAGAGACACTCATGTACATATTGTTACAATTAAAAATCTCACAAATTTTACAATAGTTAAAAGGATAGAAATATTTTTAAATTTAAGTCTTAACTTTAACAAACATATTGATCAGTAGTATTGTGTGAAGTGGTGATGTTTGTATAAGGTGTTTATGGTAAAATATGTTATTCAATATGCAAACGTATGTTCATTGCTTGGAATACAGATTTCTTCATACATTTGTTTCATGACACCTAAATGTAGTTTACAAAACTAGAGGGAAAGGTGACTATGAGAAATTAAATAAAATTCATAATTAAGAAATATTTTTTTTTCTGCTAGCTACTGTGAATGACATCAGGAATTCTTTCAATTTCAGTAACAACTGCTATCTCTTGATTTTGCTCTATTTATACAGATCAAGACAAGTCTGTCTTGTCTTCTCATTGCTGAAAGAAAATACTCACCAGCACAAATTCAAAAAGACCACAGCTTCAGCTCATAATCACCTGGCCACAAGGCCAGGCAGCATGGCAGAGGGTGTCACAGAAAGGAGAGAGCATGGCAGGGCAGATAGGAAGCAAGTATGTGCCAGGGAGAAGGAGGACTTATGTACTCTTGCCACTTCTTTATGCCAGGTTTCACTGCCAAGCTACAAATCCAGTGATGGACCAACTCACCGATGAGACTCTTACATACATGGCCAGGCTTTTTGTAATTTGGGGGGAAGTTCTCTAGCAGGAAAATATCCAGGTACAGTGAAATTTCTATTTTATGTTTTGTGGAATCTCCATATTTCTTTCCATAATGCTTTTCCAGTGTGCCTTCCGACCAGTACTCCTTTGTCTCTATTGCACTACCAGCACTTGCTATAAATTGGCTTAGTGACGGTAGCCATTCATCTAGAGTAAAATGAAATCTCAGTTTCGTTTAATTTGCACTTCTGAAATGGCTAGAAATTTTGACCGTTTTCAAAGATATTTATGAGGCCTTTGTGCTTTGAAAATCTTTGTATTTCTTTTGGTTGACCATTTTTCACTGGCTCATTTGTTGAAGAGTTAATTTTTAGTACTTGCATATTCCAGATGTTAGTTCTTCTTCAAGGAAGAGCTGGCCATTTTTTCCCATTTCATAGGCTCACTCTTCTCTCTGTTGGTTGTTTCTTTTGCTGCCCAGAAGGATATTAGTGTAATGCAATACTGTGTGTTGGTTCTTCTGCAACTGTGGTTCTGCTCAGAAAGTCCTTATGTACTCCTGTATCTCCAAGAGTTTTAACTATTTTGTTATTTTAGTACATCGTTTCCCTTACTTCCCTCTCCAACTATTCTTCCCCTTCCTTTTTCAGAAGCTCTATTACATGTTTTCTTTAATTCTATTATTTCCATTTTTCTTTCGTGACACACTTGTGTCCAGTGTCTCACTTCTTTTCATATGTCTATTTTATTGGAAACAAAAAGTTTACATGTTTGTATTACAATGTGGAACAGTACAAACGTGGCATCCGATGTTATCGGTCTCTACTCGCTTTCACGTCACTCCTGTGGCGGAATCGGTCTTGGCAGATGTTCAGCAGCAGCCATAAACCCCGGGAAGCATATGTGCAAATGCATAGGAGGCTGGCAGGGGTCGCCACTCATCCAGTGCTCACTGTCTCTCTGTCTTACACGGGAGCCATCTTTGCCTTGGGAATGGACCTCCTGATGCTCCCTGTTGAGACATGTCTTACTGTAGTTGCCCTTTCAAGTATAGGCACAATGAGACACAGTTGTTATCAACAAGAAGCATGCAGTAACAGAGGCTAGAATCTACAGAAAGGTATTCATAAGGGAGATGGCCTTTGCTGTTCCTTATTACACTTCTTTTAAAATATGACTATGACAAATATGCAGTGAAGAGCCATATGCATCTAATATTCATGGAGCTAGAAACAGAAGGCAAGGCCTCTGAGGTCTCAGGAAGCCACCACACCAGTTCTATATGAATTAAGAAGTATCATTTTGCAACAAAAAAATCATCTCTCTTATTATTTATTTTTGCAGCAATGGACACTCTTCATGTTTAGTAACCCTGGGTCGGTATTTTATTTTGAAGGATTTTATACACATTATACTGACATGATTCAAGGTACATATCACCTAAATTTAAAACTAAAATGGTCAGTTGCATTCAGATTTTCACCTACAAATAATATTGCGGTAAACATCAGCTCAGGCACCTTCATAAGCACTGATGGTCTTCAGTTATGATAATACGGTTTTCAAAGAAGGCTTGCTAGAAGCCTTCATATGCTCAAAGTTTCATAAACATTGTAGTTTATCAAATGGGTAGAAATTCACACTACCTCAGCAAATGTACGGATTTCTTTCCCCAAATTTATACTGAGGCAATTTGAAGCATGCTGTATCTCTCAAAATTATTAATTTTCTTACTAGTTTCCAAATTAATTGGTGTTTGCACAATACATTGAGCGTATAACTCTGAGTAAGACAGTCTATGTCTGACTTGTAGTTTTCTTTATGGAGTGCTCTGCATTGCTCTGATAATGCAATTATACATCATCAGATAATACACACGTGTTCTTGTTTCTTTTTATCTATCTATCTATCTATCTATCTATCTATCTATCTATCTATTTATTTATTTATTTATTATTTATAGAACCAGGGATGGAACTCAGATCCTTGTGCTTTGTTCTTGTTTCTTAATTCACTATCCTTATGCAATATTAATTAATCCATAGCTTTAAAGTACACAGCATTAGTTGCTTGCTGTTGAAGCAGATCTATTTCCACAATTTCATTGTAAATAATGTTTGTCTCTTTCTTTGTTTGTCAATGGCAGTGAACTTCCATTGATTTTTGTACGTTAAAGAGTCAAATAAATAAAACATTTTCGGTCTTTCCATTTTTCCTCCATCTGCATGACCTGAATTGTTAGGAAGAATGCTTTATAGTTTTTAGTTTTATATCTTTGTCATACAACCAGCACCATAACCATCCAAAGACATAACTGTCATGGTGTTGCCTAAAACTATGCAGAATACAGTGGCTTTATAATTACAAAAAAACTGTATAATACATTAATTTTGCAATTATGGTAACAGCTCACACTTTCCATGTACTTTTAATACAAAGGGCATAATACAAAGGAGTGTAAATGAATTTGTTCCAGTGTTCTTCTGTCCTATCCTGAGGAACTCTCTCTAGTCCTGCACAGCCATGAAGAGACCACTTGAGATGGAAGACTCTTGAGAGAAAGCTCCAAGTTAAACTTCAGCTATGCAAATGTGTAGGGGCTTATTTGAGATTGTCAGTGCTTACTTTATTTCTTTTTTTTTTATGGTACAGGGTCTTGCTATTCAGTTCAGGCTCATGCTTACCCAGTGCTGGGATTACAGGTGTGCACTACCCTCCCCAGTTTCCTAGCCAGCAAGGCATAAGGTACCTGGGATAGAACCTGAGACTTTGCGCTTGCTAGGCAGGCACTTAGACCACCAATCTATCTCCCCAGCCCTTCAGCACTTTTCATAACAAATAGTACTTTGCACTCCATTCCCACCTTTGTCTGACCTTGTTGTTAAAAGTTTGCTGTTTAGGGTTTCCAGATCTTGAATCAAACTTGGGAAAGATTGTGCTTCACACATTCTATTATCACAGGTGATTATTTCTGCTCCTTGGAGATGACTTGGGTAAACTCTTATCAAATTGGTAGATGAGTCAAATATTGGAATAATATTTACCAAAGTGTTAATCTCTATAAGACAAGGACATAAGCCAATTTATTGTTCTTTATCACAAAGATTGCTATCTGCCTATTACAGATATTTATAAGCATCATACTAGAAAAAATGTACCACAGATCAGGTCAGGAAACCAAAAAAAAATGTTGGCTGATATTTCACATAATTTCCTTAGATTTAGAGCTCTAAAGCCTTATCTGTTTAGAAATGTCTTGTTCCAATTACTTATTTAATGAACAAAATTGCATCTTTGCAGTGTGACATTTTAAGAAGGATGTTATTGCAGAGTGACATGTTTAATGTCCTGTTTGATTCTAAGTATATTAGGCAACTCTAATTATTTAGAACACTTATTAGTAGTTTTCTTTCCTTTAAAGATGTCTTTAATTAGTCAGAACCACAGCTAATACTTGGTTGTATATGAAAATTATAATTTTTAAAAGAACACCATTCATGTCTCCTTCCCTGTAATTTACCTTCCTTTTCCTTATTAATGAGCCTGTGTTTCCAGCTAAAGACTACATAATCTGTACATTTTAATTACAGTAATTATTGTACATAAGTTAGCCAGGCTTTTGCTACATAAGAATGGTTTCATTATTCTAGCACCTAAAATTCAATTGTTGTAATTTAGTTGTATTTTTTCTTGATTCCATGGAAGTGCTTTCTAAAATGTGGTAAAGGGTAAATGTCAGTGAACAATAGCTACAAACCTTCAGGCAAGAGAGAGAATGTTACTTCAGGTAACAGTACAAGGTGCGTTGTAACTTGAAAAATACACCTGACCAGTATTTGTAATTCAGTCAGAGAATTGCACATTTATATAACTGTGAAGTGAAGCCAGCAAGTTTTGTTTCAAACTACAACTTTATTGTGATTAAGTTGTTACTGTAATATGGCTGTTTAAAGGCCTCACTGTTTAACACATGAACTGCTCAAAATAGAAATCCAAGGAAGAGGATGAGATGTAGCTCCTTGATAGAGTTCTTTCCTTGCATGAACAAGGCCCTGCTTTGATTCTCAACACCACAAAAATAAATGAATAGGTAGAAAAGTACGAAAATCAATCGTGAATAATTCCTCTTTCCACATTATATTTTAAATGTAGACCATGCTTTATTTAAGTTGCTAATTTGGAACTATTATTAAGTTAAAAATTTAGTAATAATTTTGTCCTTAAACTATGAAATAAAGCTATATTTTTTAGAGAAATACTTTGGAATCTGGTGTGTGTGTGTGTGTGTGTGTGTGTGTGTATGCCTGTATGTATATGTCTGTGTGTGTGAATATGTGTGTAACTGAGAAGTGTTTGATGATTCTTTTCTTCAAATTTGTGGAAATGTTTTTACATCAAAATACTTTGAAAATATTATTGCTTAAATGTGTTCAGAGATTTGTTATAGCCATATAAAATAGTAGTTTTG
>PVKA01021561.1:0-38494 GCA_004027165.1 Ctenomys sociabilis | reverse complement strand
AATTATTGAATCTTTCATGTAATTCAGGTATAAAAAATAAGATATGCAAACAGGTACACAGTATTTAATGATAAGAGACATACAGTGTAATAATGTCTGTGAGTATAATATCATGTATGCACCTTATATGATACCAAAACATTATGAAAACAGTTTGCAATGTATTAATTTATCAAATCCATCTCTTCAAGGTATCTTAAAACTGTCTCATTTATATTTGTACTTCAATAAAACAAAAATTTTAAAAAAATACAAGAAAAACCAAAGAACTAACTTTTTGATTCATTCAATTCTTTGAACTCTTTTCTTCATCCTAGTTGAAGTAATCTCTGTTCTAATCTTTATGATTTCTTCCCATCTTTGGGCTATGGGTTTGGTGTGCTCTTCCTTTTCTAGATGTCAGAGGTGCAGCATTAGGGTGTTCATTTGTCCTATTCTGTTTTCCTAATTGTAAGTTGGTAGCTATGATTTTCCCTCTGAAAACTGCTTTCATTGCATCACTTAAATTCTGCTAAGTTGTCATTGAGTTTTCATTGAATTGTATATATTGTTGAATTTCTTGTTCAATTTCATCTGTGACCCATTGATTGGTGAGTAGGGTGCTGTTTAATTTCCATGTATTTAGTGGTTTTTTTGTTTCTTTTGTCATTTATTTCCAGTTTCATTGCACTATGGTCAGATAATATGCATGGGATAATCTCTGTTTTCTTGCATATACTTAAGCATGACCTGTGCACTAGTATGTGGTCTATTTTAGAAGGTGACCCATGTGCAGCTGAAAAAAAATGTGTATTCAACTGTGATTCAGCAGAGCACTCTGTTTATATTCACCAGGTCTATTTGTTCCAAGCTTTGGTTCAGTTCTTCTACTTCTTTGCTAATTTGTTGTCTACTTAACCTATCTTTTTGAGATAAGGGGGTAAGTTTTTCTGTTAAGATTGTGGTCTTGGATATTAGATTTTTCATGTCCATTAAGGTTCATCTTATATAGCTGGGTGCTCCTGTGTTTGGTGCATAGATATTTATGAGTGTTACCTCTTGCTCTTGAATTTTTCCCCTAAGCAAAATATAGGGGACTTATTTATTTTGTTTGATCATTCTTGGTTTGAAGTTGAAACTGTCTGAGAACAAAATTGCTAGTCCTGACTTTTTCTGAGGTGCTGGGGCATGTCGTATCATTTTCTGTCCTTTGACTTTGAACCTATGAATGTCTTTTTGAGTTAAGTGTGTTTCTTATATACAGCATATTGTTTGGTTTTTTTTCCTAATCCACTGTGCCAGTCTATTTCTCTTAATTGTTAAATTGAGTCCATTTAAATTGATGTTCATAAAGGAAATGTGTTGACTTATGATTGTCATGTTATTTACCTTCTGTTGTTTACTCCTTTTTTGTCCTTTGTTTAATTGTTTGCCCTATGTAGTGGGTTCTTTCTGTTCTCATTCATGGAGTTCTGGACATTGCAGTCCCTCTCTAGAATATCTTCCAGTAGCCTGTGTAGGGGTGGCTTTGTCATCATGAAATTCTTTAGTTGTTCTCTGTCATAGAAGTATTTCACTTCTCCATCAAATTTGAGAGTTTTACAGGGTATAGTAGTCTGGGATGGAATTTGTTTTCATGGAGGACTTGAAGTACACTGCTCCATGCTCTCCTTGCCTTTGTGGTTTGTGAAGAGAAATCAGCTGTAATTCTGATGGGTTTTCCTTTGAATGTGATTTGCTTGTTTTCTATAGTGGCTTTCCGTGTATTATTCTTGTGTTGGATTTCTGGGATCTTGACTATTATGTGTTATGTTGTGTTTTCACTTGGTTTGAAGTTATTTGGCATTCTTTATGCTTTGGTTACCTGAATGTTAGATTGTTTTCTCATATTTGGGAAGTTTTCTGCTATTACTTTTGCCCATATTCTTTTTATATCTTTTGTCTTGACTCCTTCTTTCTCATTGATGCCTATTAGTCTTATATTGTTCATCTTGGCATTGTCTTGCAGGTGTTGGATCATTTTTTTCCTGCATCATAGTTGTTTTTAAGAGACCCTTTTTCACCTTTTCACTAGGTGCACCAACATCTTCAAGATCTGAAACTGTCTTCACTTTCACTTAAATGATTTTTTTAGACTCCTGATTGAGATTTTAAGTTCTTCTCTATCTCTTTGACTCTGCTTCATGTGATCTATTTCTTTCATATATTGCTCATTCAAGGAATCCATCATATTTCTATTCTCCTCTATTTTTTTTAATCATCGTCTTTTTTAGAGGTAGCTGTTAATTCTTTTACTGACGAATTTTTTTTTCCAAAATTGGGTTTCTTCCATATATATCAGCATTTTATTCTTTACTTCAGATGCTATTATTTGAAAGATTTCTTTTTTTTAATTTCAGAAATTATTTTTGCTCTGCATTCCTCTTTACCTTTATGCTATTATTTCTTTTTTTGTGATGCTGTTATTTCATATGTTTCAGTGAACTAGTGTTCTCTGCACTTGTTCTGGGTGGGCATTGTGGTTTCCCCATAGATTTCTGCATTTGATCCTTTACTTCAGATGTTGTGTATTCTTTTTTTTATTTGAGGCATTTGTTCTTGTCTGAGTTCCCCTTTCTCCTGTTGTGTCTTTATTTCCAACCTTTCTGCTGTTGTGTCTTTGCTTCCAACTATTAAATCATTCATTTCAGCTGAGTTGGTGTCCTCTACACTTGTCATGGGCGAGCTCCAGGCCTGAGCTTGCATTTTGCTCCTTGTGTTTGTCATTTTGTATAGCACTGACCTCTGACCTTTGGTGTAGAGCTTTGCTGCCGTTAGAACCTTAGCAAGTTATGAGATTTGGGTGCAGATCTATTTAGTTTGAGTTTATCAAGTTATGTCTGGCCTGGATCTAGTTGTTGTGTGTACCTCCTTTTTGATACAGCTCTTCTGTTACAACTGTGAGCCTTTGGTGCCGCTCTGTTGTGCCCCTGAACCAAGGGTCAACGGGGAGCACTGATGCTCTCCCACATAGTCACCAGGCTGTGCTGGGTGGGATCAGGGACCGGAAGAGTCACAAAAATTCTCACTCACTTGGCTAGCTTTGGGGGGGGCTTTGGGGAGTTACAGGTGTCATGGCAGGAACAGTAGAGAGTCTCACTCACGTGGGTGCCCCAGTTTTGCTCTCTAGGTCTCTTGCTCGCGGCTCGGGATCAGATTTCTTCTTAGGATGAAGAAAATAGTTTTGGCCTGAGGATCTAGCTCAGGGTGGAGCATTTGCTTGGCATACGTGACACCTTGAGTTCTATCCCTACACTTAAAACAGTTTTTAAAAACAGAAAGGAAATGTCTTCCAATTGGTTTTGGTGATCAGATCACATCTCTGAACATACTAAAAGCTATCACGTAATATACTTAAAAGGTGATAAAGTATATAGTATGTGAATTACATCTCAACATAGTTGCTTTATTTTAGGATAGTAATAGTAATAATAATTATAGTAATTATTATAAAATTACTGTAAATTAATTAAATATAATTATTATTATTACTATTATTTTGGTTGGCTCAGGATGCTTTAAGGGCAGTCTGGTAAGGTATGAGGATGTGGGGATTGAACCACAATATCCTGCACCTAACTGTGTTTGCACAATCAGTCACGTAAACAACTGAGCTAACCTGCAGGCCCCCTAGTTGTTTCACTGAAAAAAAATCACCTAAGAGATATGACCATAGGGGCCAGGGAGATGGATCAGTAGAATAAGCGCTTCCCTGGCAAGCGCAGGAGCCTGAGTTCAATCACATGTTCCACAAAAGAAAGAAAGAAAAAAGAAATCAACATGAGCATTTTTATATTTTTCTTTTTGTAGGCCATTCTTTCAGTAAGTTTATACACATACAATGGGTGATTAAAAAATACAGTAAGGATGAGATTTGTGTGTGTATGTGTGTGTGTGTGTTTGTGATTGAAATCATGACTTAACATTTTTCAGGCAGGCCTTGCGCTGCTGAGTTACACCCATGCCCAAAAAAGAAAAAAAAAAAAAAAAAAAAAAAGAAAATATGGTGAATGCTTAATTATTAAAGTCAAAGATAAATTGCCATTAATTCTAAAAAAAAATGGTACTTTCACTTCCAACATTTAATGTGATCTCATTGTTCTTACCATTTTCTTACAGTGTTCTGGAAGTCTACTTTTGTGAGTGTCTTTACAAGTGTGTTAAATATCCAGTAAATGCTTTCTGGAGTGAGATGATATCTCAGTGTTGTTTTTATTTGCATTTCACGAATGGCTATCGATGGGGAGCATTTTTTCATATATTTATTCGCTTCTTTAATTTCTTCCTCTGAGAAGTGTGTATTCATCTCAGATGCCCATTTCTGAATTGGGTCTTTAAATTTGAGGGCCCTGTTATATCTTAGTTCTTTATAAATTCTAGACAGTAGTCCTCTGTCTGATTGCTTATTACTTAGGATTTTTTCAAAGTTTGTGGGTTGTCTTTTCACTCTGTTGACAATTTCTTTTGACATGTAGAAGCTCCTTAAGAAGAGTTGATCCCATTTGTTGATTCTTTCAAGAGCTTCCCGTGCGAATATATGTTTGTTCATGAACTCTTTACCTACCCCTAAGGAACTACAGAATAATGTACAGGACTACAAGATGAACCCTGAGAGGACTTCACTGCCCACATAGGAAATATAAAGTTCATGTGTTGGTATATAAGTCTTGATCTATCTAGGTCTTAACCATCCAGAAGAAAAGTATAAAAATGAAGTATACATCGTGGGGCCATAATATTAAGCTGAGCTGTAAATGGCTATGGTCGAAAATTTCTTTGTGTAACTCACTATGGTTGTAGAATGCTGGACTGTATTGGATTGTGCTGTCGAGTTCAAGCACCTAAGTTAGTTGAATGTCAATGGAGTGCCCACTTTTGATGGGTGTAGACAGAGGAAGGGGTGAAAGAAAAAAATCATGATGTGTGTGTATAGACAGTACAGTTGGGATAGATAACGCTGTGCTTCTACATAATTCTATGAGAGGCAAGATCTGCACTAATGGTGGTTGGATAGGATATTATGTCGGCTTCTAGTACTACGGTCATCAACTAGGTCAATAATTATTGAATTTTTGGTATAATTCAGGTATAAAAAAATAAGATAAGTAAGCAGCTACACTCTTGGTTCACTGATAAGAGACATCTGCTAAAATAATGTCTGTAAATATAATATCATGTATGCACCTTGTGCAATACCAAAACGTTATGAAAACAGTTTGCAATGTATTAATTCATCAAATCTGTATGGTTAAGCTGTCTTAAAACTGTCTGATTGACGTTTGTATTTGAATAAAATAAAAATAAATAAGAAAAAAATAAAAAATAAATATCCAGTAAATGCTGCTGCCCATTACCATCCAATGGAAAGACAGAGTCCTAAAAATACTATTGTGTGTCCACTATATTCATTGAATCTGCACCATGCAACTCTGGCTCTTCCTCAGAGTCCAAATGGCTATAAAAATAAATATTTCTAACTGATTTAGGACATCAAAGCAGTTATGACAGTGCTGCTAATGATACTCAGATTAAAGGACTTCCACACAGTTTTATTTATTTATTTTTTGTCTTTTTGAAACAGGGTCTCACTATGCAGTTCAGGCTGGCCTTAAGCTTACTTTGTAGCTCAGACTGGTCTCGAACTCATAACAATCCTCCTGTCTCAACCTCCCGAGTGCTGGGATTACAGGCGTGCGCCACCATGCCCGGCACCAGACAGTTTTAGAAAGTGGGACAAGTAGGTTTGACATAAAGGGGAATATTTTGAGGGGGATTAATGGACCTATATATTTTTTATTTTGTTGGTATATTTTAGATATACAGTGATAATATTCATCATGGGATAGTTATACCTGTATGTGATATATCTTGCTGCTTCTTTTCTTTTCATTTCCTTCCTCTCCCTTCAGCTCCTCATCCCCTGTTTATTTAGTATATCTTTTACTGTAATAATTTCTTAAAAACATTTTAACACTCGCCATATTTTCAAAATGAAATTTGAATGTTTGAATTTGACTTGTGACCTCTCTCTATAGGTCATAGAAATGAAAGTTTCTGTTTGGTACCTTATTGGGAGTGAAGCAGAAGTTCCATGGATGCCCAACAGAACCAACAAGACATGGAGCTTAGGAACAAAGAGCTGTTAATTCTGCATCTCTGTGAGGGACTAACGTCTCCTCGAGGTTTCTTTTCTATATGGCAATTCTTAATTGGAAATCAGCAGGAAACAAGATCATAGAAGCGAAGCAGTGATTAAGAGTGTGAATAGTGGTCAAGGAAAAGGGGAAAGTTTCATCAGAGCTTTCCACATCTGCTATCTTCCGCTGATGTTATATACATCACAGCTGTATCCTACATAGCTAGGGTCAGAACCATGAATTTCTTCAGGGAGCTTAGCTGTGAGGGAGTTTAGCTGTATCTATAGTTGCCTAGTTTCACTCCAGGAGGTAGTGTCCTGTCTCACTAGTTAATTCATAGCAAATGTGTAAGGAAAATGGCCGTAAATAATCTTGTAAATTATTTTATTTGGAAAATTATTTCAGAGTTTACAAAGAGAATTTGTTTTTGAGTAGCTCTCTTTATTCTAACATTTAAATATGTGGAACTGTAACTAGGAATACTTTATAAATATTTGGAATTGTTATGAATTGCTCTGAGATTCATTAAATAATTTTGTAGGATCAGACCTCTGGAGGGGCTTTCAAAAATGATTTGTGTGTACATATGCAGAATGGCTTGGATAATTGTACTGCTGATTTCTGCTGCTCTACAGAGCACAACAATTGACACTTAATATTTTGTCCTTTTTCAATTTCTTGTAACTTTTTTAACCAATTTTGCATGCTTGTATTTGGTAATCTGAACTACTAATTGAAGACAATGTTATACAATGCAGCAACCACTGTCAAATTCTTATTGTTTGGTGAAGTTAGTTACATTTCTAATTCTTTTTACTATTTTGTATTCTCTTTAGATACTAAAAAATAAAAGCAATGTGTATTTTTATTAGAAAGTTATATTTTCTAAAAGTTGCAGTGCTTTGGGCTGGGGAAGATAGCTCAGCAGTCTAAGCCCAATGAACAGAGTTCAATATATGGTACAGCATGTCATCCGTGCTGGTCCAGAATTGGTGTGGTTGTTTATGCCTGTAATGCCAGCCCTGAGGAAGCTGAGACAGGAAGATCACTGAGTCTGAACTGCTTAGTGAGACTCTGTCAAAAAAAGAAACAAAAGTTGGAATGCTTTGCAGAAAGTGATTTGGTTGAAACATAGTAAAAGTCATTTGAGTATTTAAAGATGTTATCTATAAAAATGCATCACTTGCTGGGCACTCTAATCCCAGAGCTTAAAAGGCTGAGGCAGAAGGATCTTTGTGTCTCAAAAAAATAAGGAAAAGAAAAGAAAGAAGAATGTATTGCACTGATGCCAAACTGGAAACTACCCTTCACTAATAAAATAGATGAATTAATACCATGGACTAATATATTGCCATAAGACTGAAAGCACTGCTGTTATACACAGTGAAATGGATGCATCTCATAAGCAATGCTGAGTGATAAATACTAGATGTGAAAGAGTTCATACTGGATGACTGCATTAGAGCTCCAAAATACAGAAACTTATTCCCTGATGTTAGAAGCTAAGATAATGGCTACTTTTGCAGGGCCTACTTACTGAAATAGGTCAAGGGGACAAGGGGACTTCTGGGGTACTACCTTTTTTGATCTGAATATTGATTACATAAGTGATTTGAGATTTTGGAAATTCATCAAGCTGTAAACTTGATATGTGCTTTTCTGTATCTATGTTAGACTTGAATTAAAATTTCAAAAAGCAAGCTATCATGTATCTATTTCCTCCTTCTTAATTGTATCCAACTTCTTGAATTTTCTACACTTACTGCCTCAATTTACTCACTTTCCACACATTCCTCAACCTACTCAGTACATCTTCCTGCCCCTGCAACTGTCCAAAACAGCTCCTACAAAGATCACTAAATTGTCTCTTAGGTTAGGTCCAAAGAAAAGTTTTCTCCTCGACTTTCGTTATTTCCTATTTTTAATGTTGCTGACCACTTGTTTGGCTGAACATGGATTTTGGGACACAACATAACCACTTCTTTGGTTACTCCATCTTTCTGTTGACAGCCATTAAATGGTGACCATTTCTCTCTTCTCATTTGATGTTCCCTCTTTAAATGAACTCATTCATTTCCATAGCTTTCAATATGGTTTCTAGCCAATCTCCAAAGTTAAGAGAAATACCCCAGTCTTCCCTAAGTCCTACACTTATATATTTAATTACCCATTTTACATCTCTATTTGGATGTTTTATAGACATCTCAAACTTCATTTACTCAAAATGAAAATCTTGATTTCTCCCTGCCCCAGGCCTATTCATTATATATCTCAGTTAGCTGCACAAGTGTCCATCTATTTGCTTTCATGAGGGATTTTTTTTAAGTTTCCCAGTTGCTCACACCCAAAATATGTACATCCTATAATTCCTAACTGTCATTTCTAGCCTGGAAAGAATGCAGGAAGATACACGTAAGAATAAGAATTCACAGTAATTTGTCCTTAAGTGTTCTCCTGAGGTTTGGTCAGATAAGTAAGTAAATACCGTGGATTTTGTACTGCATCACCCCAGTCCCATACAGCTTGTGGAAGTGATGGCTGCTGATGACTCTCAGCTATCTCTCTCTTAGCCTAAGGAAGCCTTGCCCTCTCAATAAGTGTAGGAGTGGTGAGTAGCGCACACGCAATGAGAGTTTCAAGGTTTATACTTCTTGTCTCAACTTCAAACAAGTCTACAACTTCACCCCAGCACCAAAGCTCCCTATAAAAACAGCTGAAGATTTTCATTTCATTTCTCTGCGCCCCCCCAAGTCTTGCTTCCTGCAGAGATATGGATTCCAAGTATATCCACTGCTAACTCTCTCGTGTGCAAATCTCCATATTAGAGTTGGCTTCCAGGAAACCCAAGATAAATTAAAAAATGAACACAGAGGAAGGGGAAACTTTTCAATTTAATATACAGGCACATATGTTAATATAAGGACAAAGGTGGGAAAGCCACAACTTTTCTCACAAGAAGACTAAAATGATTGTTTATCATTTCAGAGAATAAATTGGAAAGGTGTTACTTTTAAAGGTATAGCTAATGAAGATTTTTACCTTGGCTCATAATCAGAGCCCTAAAGAGTGGAGAACCTTATATAAATCTAGTCTAGATGCTCATTGACTTCCTTTTCTTTATAGAAATAAATTCTTGGGCCAGTAATCTCAGAAAAATTGGACTTTGTTTATAGCCATAGTGTACAGCACAAAAATATTGATATGGAGGCTCCTTCTTCCTAAGTATACACCTGTCTGAGCACCATGCTGACACATACCCACAATCACATGCATACAAATGTATTCCTTGCCACAGATTAAACCTACAAAACTTATTTGTATACCACTATGAGGGTGTTTATGATTTTGAAACAATCACCAAGAAGTGAAGGTAATACTTTAATTTCAAAGAATTAAGAATTTCCATTTCTGCACAAAGTTTTATAATATTTGTCCTTATATTTAGAAGTTGAGCTCATTTGGAATTAGCTTTTATATATGGTGTGAAATAGTTTCAAATTCATTTCTTTGCATATGACCATTCAGTGGTTCCCCTACCACTTATTTAATGAAATTTTTCTTTGCCAGCAAGAATTTTTTTTTTAATTTTTACCAAATTATTATAAACACAGACTAACAATATAGCAAACCAAAAACTCATATAAAACAATTATACCTAGTCAAAGTATACTTTTAGATATATTGGCTGGGCTATTTATATTAACTTTTGGTTTATTTTTTCTTGTGGAACTGGGAATTGAACTCGGGCCCTTGCGCTTGCCAGGGAAGTGCTTATTCCACTGAGCCATCTCTCTGGCCATTATATTAACTTTTTAAAAAGGATTCTTGAACTTTTGAAATATCTTGATATTCTTGTCAAAAATCAATTGACCATAAGGGCCAGTGAGATAGCTCAGCGGACTAAGCACTTGCTTAAGTAAATGCAGGAGTCAGGATTCAGTCCCTGGTACTTTATGCTGTGCCGGCCCCAGCCCCAGGTATGCTGAGCCAGGGATGGAGTCCAGGCATGGTGGTACACATCTGTAATCCAAGCACTATGGAGGCTGAAACCAGGAGGATCACTATACATCTGAGCTGTGTAGTGAGAACTTACACAAGAACACACACACACACCAAAAAAAAAACCCTAAAAAATTGGCTATAAATGTGAGATTTGGCATTTCTCCTTTCATTAAAAATCATTCATTTTGTATTTTCTTAAGAAAAGTCAATATATGTTTATTGCAGAAAATACATGGAAGCAAAAACAGAGATCACATATAGATACTTCAATGGCATTATCAACATTTAAAAATATTCTTTCAAACTATTTTCTGTAGTATATTGTCCTATTGTAATGATGATTTGTATCTTGCTTTTTAAAAATCTTCACAGTGTCGTGGATATAGTTTCATGTGAACAAATGCATGTGTACCTCAAGTCATTGGTTTGATTGATGCCATGACCATTCATAGTATAAGTGTTGTTATGGTTTACATCCAAAATGTTCTCTGAAAGTCTCATGTGTCCAGAGGTTAGATTTTTGAAAGATAATTTGCTCATGGGGGCTCTAATTTCACAGTGGATTAATGCACTGATGAATTCATAGCTAAATGTGTAGTTAGGAGGTAGATCCTGGTCAGACCAGCTAGGTCAGTGGGGTTGTGACCTGGAGAAGAATATTCTTGCCCTGCAATATTTTCTTTTCCTTCTGCTTCCTGGTTGAAACAAAATTAAGCATCTTTTCTCTGCTATTTCAATTCACCATGCCAATTCTACCTTGGAGCCAGCCATGAACTGAACTCACTAAAATTGCGAGCCAAATAAATTTTCCTCCTTTCAATTACAGGCTTTAGGTGTTTTGCTGCAGTGATGGTAACGTGACTAGTATAGATGGGACTAAATTTCTGTACCTTTTGTCCTATTAGACACCAGGTATCTTCCAACATTTTTGTGACATAGCTCTCATGAGCACACTTATGCCCTATATTTATATGCCAGTCTGGTTATTTCAGAGGTAGCGAATTGTCAGCCCACTGGCTGGTTTCTACTCACAGATGTGTGTAGTTTGTATAGAATATATTTTTAAAAGATATTTTTAATTTGGAGAATTTATTATAATACCTTCCTAGGAACAAAATTACAGGGTTTCATGATATTTTAGTTTTAATTTGGCAGGGTTCTGTTATGTGCTTGTCTTAGAATGATCATTGGACTATTTCCCCTGGATTACTGCAATATAGAGTGGGAAGAAGACACAGGGGATCCTGGGAGGCATTGTTCTTTGGGGTCAGTGATGACCTGAACTAAAAAAGGTCTCTTCGAGGTTGTAGCATATGAAACCAGATAGATGAAAATGTCTAGATCTAGTTCTAATTCTGCTGTTGTAAAGCTCTGTGACCCTGAGCTAGTTATTTAAACCCTCTATATCTTGTTTCTTACAGGGTTATTAGATAAATAAGATGAAATATTGTGTGAAACACTTTTGGCAAGAAAAAACCCTATAAAATTATATGGTAATATAATTTCAAAATATGGTATTTTGAAATTGCCATATAGATTTATATTCGTCTGTCCTCCAAGAGACCTAAGCTTAGAGTCTGAAACATTGTTTGCTCCCAGAACCTTGCTTCTAAGGGTGCTGATTCCCACAGGACAGACAGGATGCTAGATTGCTAAAGTCTGGTCTGGTGTACTTGAACTCCACAATTATTTGTAGATGATTTCATATGCCAGACACCTTGGACACAAGAATGACTATAATTGGTCTCTGCCATTGCAATGCATTACAGTCCACTAGAAAAATACAAACACATAATGACATCATCAGAAAATAGGATAAGGGATATAATAAGAGAGGTGTTCAAGACTGATACACTCAAGGCCTGAAATGGGTGCATTGGGTTGGGGGTGCTAAGGAGACAGGATTGAGGAGAAAGGGCCAGGTGTGTGTATGTGTGTATATGCATACGTGGGTGCATGATAGTCTATGCCAGTGCAGTTAATCTGGGGCTAGACTTTATCTTAGAATCTGTGCTCATTTCTATGCATTTACATTTTCTTTTTTTAGTTTTGTGTTTCTGTTCGTTTTCTAGTCAGGTTCTTTTTTTGAAAAATGCTAATCTGGTGTTAGCTGTACTAACAGGAAAAGGGATTTGTCTACACCCATGCCAGGAGACTTGGAGAATCTAGAGTGTTTTTGAAGCCAATAGTGCTGATAAAAGTAAAGAGTCCATTTGGGAACCAGGGAAGAGCTTGGAGGCTCTCCTTCCTCCCTGCTGCCTGCTTCATCTTGTGCTCTTGGTTCGTTTCCAAATCCATCACCTTTCAACCATTTGTCTGCTGCCATTACAACAGCAACAACTGTAGATTTTAGAAAATGCCAGCTAAACATCCTCTTGCCCTTTTCCCTAGCCTGCCTCCTTCCCAAAGTTTGGGTCACTTGAACATTTCCACTCCAAGTAAGAACAAAATGCAATGTTTATTGAAGCCAGAGGAAATGAAGGATATCACTCTACTCTTAATGCTTATTAAATTTGGACTTAATCTTCTTCATCACAATTAAGCCTTTAAACCAGCCAATATACTTAAACGAGGTGAAATGAAAAGACTTACTGTAAGAGATGACAGGAGGCTCTTTCGGAAATTAAAATCTCCAAAGAATTCCAAACTGAGATTTATTGAGCCAGGAAGGAAGAAGAAAAGAATTTATAAAGCTTAATAAACAAGATGCCAATCAGCCTTGAGAGTAAAATGCTAGATGGTGTCATATTGTTGGTGGGAAGATGGTTAACTGGAACAAAGAAATAATGAACAATGTGCTGTTACAGATTCTACCTTGATTCATTTTAACCAGGCTGAGTGTACCTTTCCATTCACTGTTACTGTTCTGTGACATGGGAAAAAGCACATAGTTATGAGGAAATGACTGCCTGCTAATGGAAAGATCCAAAAAGGTCTTTTCTCATTTTACAAATCTGCAGTACTTCTCTGACATCTTTAGGACAATAACTTGAGTGATGTGCTTTCCTAGGGACCATAGACTGAAGCTATGCCCTCTCAGGATGGATGGAGCTAACCCTGCACCCCAATTCAGACTTGGGCTGGGAAATGACTTTTTACTTCCTCATAATCCTGATTCCCTATTATCTTTTGGGACTGAATTTCTTTCTTCAGAGGCCTGCTCTTCCCCTAGCTCTCTCCCAGAACTCCCAGAAGCAGCACTTGAATATAGGAAGGATATTTCCCAGTATGGAAGGGCTTCCAGAACCTAGTTTCTAGTAACCGGAAGTTTGATTTACTGGCACTATCTGGGGGAAGACAAATGGCTCCTTCTGGCTATGCTGGTCAGATGCAGAGGAGGGAAAAAGAAGGAAAAAATGGACAAAGGCAGACCAGTAAATCAAGAAATATAATAGCGACATATAATGAATAAACAAATAAAAATTCCTCATAGAAAGGTGACAGGGGTTCCTGAGATAATGATGTTGAACCAGAAAGGATGGCTTTTTTTTTTTTTTAGCCCAAGGATTATCTCTTAAATTCTGGGTACAAGCAATACAGCATAACTCTTATGGTTGCCATGACAACTGGACTCCCTCTCCTCTGATATCAGGCTTCTCTTCCCCCTCCACTGGAATCTAGAATGCCAGTTTCCTTTCTACAGTAATGCTGCACCTGTTTTTGTTTTTGGTTTTTGACACAGAGTGCCTTTGTTAGTTTTTTCTCATTGCTGAGACAAAAATACCCAACATCCAAAGTTAAGGGAGGCAAAGTTTGTTTGGCTGACACTTTGGAAAGGTTTCATGACAGTTGGCTCCAAGGCTGCATGGCATGGCAGAGGGGCACTACAGAGGAGAAAGAGTTCATGGTGGGCAGAGGGCAGCAAAAGCAAGCAAGAGACCTTAGAAGCTTCTGTCTGCCCCTTTTATATTCTGCCTAGGCTACTGGGGTTAGGGCAGTGCCAACCCAATCAGTAGCCTGGTTTAGTAATTTCATACCCTCAATCCTTGCATCATACACTCTAGATTCAGCCACCTCTGAAAAAGCCCCACCTCTGAAAAAGTCCCACCTATGATCACATGAGGCTCTGTGGGGAACAACTAGACAGGAGCCATGACACAGTGTTCCCCTATACAGGCTGGCATTAAACACTTTGTATTCCAGGTGGGCCTTGAACTCACAGCAATCCTCCTGCCTTAGCCTCCTGAGTGTTAGGATAACAGTGACCCTGGTTTTAAGATCTCATCATTGATGGGCTGATCTAATAACTTCCTGATTCTCCATACTATTTGTTCCAGAATCTAAGGTCATATTCCTTTTGGATACACACAAATCTGACATGTAGGAATCAAGACCAGGGCAGACAGATTGTTCCAGTTAGGCATGGGACCTATTTCAGCTGACATGTGGGCCAGACTGAGCATTTACACTTCTCTTCCTTTCACCTCACACTGGTACCAGACGTGCCTTTAAGAGAGCACAGCATTAGAACTAGCTTTGAGGAGCAACCTGTAGATTATTGCATACTTTGAAGGAGGTTTCTGCTAAAAAATCTTTTTTCCATTTGTTCTGCTTGAACCTCCCATTATTAAAATCACTTTTATAGATGAAATCTCTAAACATAGCAGCCAAAAGAAACTACTTCCTGTGTAAGTTAATAATAACTAGCTTGGAGCCAGGTGTGGTGGCACACACCTATAATCCTAGCACTAGTGAGGTTGAAGCAAGAGGATCATGGTGAATTTGAGGGCAGCCTGGACTACACAGTGATTTCATGGACACCACGACTTACACAGTGAGATCCTGTATCAAACAGACAAACAAACAAATAAGCAAACAAACAAACAAACAAAAACTAGCTTTTAGAAAAGGTAGAGCTCTCCAGGCTCAAGACATAGGATAGACTCAGTTTTCATGCTAGAAGGGGAAAAATAGGTTTCTGATGTTTACAGGTCCTTAATACTCACTTCTTCTAACTCACTAAACCTGAAGGATGTTTATTCATTTATCTATCTATTTATGTTTTTTTGAGTCAGAGTCTTACTGTGTAACTTAGGCTGGCCTTGATGTGCCTGAAATAACTTTGTAGCTCAGGCTGGTCTCAAACTCATGGAAATCCCTCCTGAGTGCTGGGATTACAGGTGTGTTCTACTATGCCTTATGTTTATTATTTTACTTATGAATATTTATGGGTACAATGTGATTGCTCAATACACATAGCTAATGTGTAATGATCAAGTTAAAATAGTTCAGGGCTGGGGAGATGGCTTGGAAGTCTAAGTACCTACCTGGCAAGCACAAGGACCTGGGTTTGATCCCCAGTACCACATGCCACATTGGCCCTGGAACCCCGGGCACACTGTGCCAGCTACCAAAACTGGGCATGGTGGCCAATGCTGTGATCCCAGCAGGGGGAGGCTGAAACAGAAGGATCACTATGAGTCTGAGCTGCATAGTGAGATCCAGTACCAAATAAATAAATAAATAATTTTTAAAAATTAGTATAATTCCCATTTCCATCTCCTTAGACATCTTGGATTAGCACATAATATTTGTACATATTTCTGGGTTATAATGTAATATTTCAGTACCTGCATATTGTATGTACTGATTCAACCAGAGTAATTAATCTTTCCATCTCCTTATCATTATTTTGTGTATAGAACCTTCTAACCTCCTGTCTTTTAGTTATTCATAAAACACACAATAGCTTATTTGAATGTTGACCTGCCACTGTAGTAAGGAACATTAAAATTTATTCCTCCTATTTAGCTGTATTTGACTACACATTATCCAACTTCCCTCTATGCCCTTTTTCCTTATCCTGTCCATCCTCTCGTAATCGCTTTTCTGTGCTGGAAGGTATTAATATTTCCTTCTTGCCACTCAAATCCAACTAATAATTACTGTTAATTCTAAGTTCTTTCCATCTCTGAAAACCATCTGCTTCTCTTTACCTGCAGAGTCACTACCCTAGTGCAGATGACCATCATTTTTCTTCTGAGTTTCTTTATTGCTTGTGCTTCCTAACTCATCTCTCTATTCTTATTCTTGCCCTTTCCCACCCAATCTCCACACTGCAACTAGAGTGATTTTTGTAAATGGGAATGTGATCATGACACTCATTCCTCTGCTTAAAATACAGCATTAGAGTTCTATTGCCTACTGGGTAGAGTCCAGCCTACTAAGCACAGCATTCAAGATCCTACACAAAAGACCCAGCTCTTGCATCTCCAGCCATATGTCACATCTCCCATCCCACTCCAACACTTCCCACACACCCTACAATCTAGCCACAGTTAACTACTCCTTGTAATTTGTCAAGCTTATAGTGTTTGTGATCTTTTACACAAGAGACAAAATAAAAGGTAATCCCAGATCCAGGCATTTTCAGGTCACTCAAATTCATCCTTCTTAAAAAGGAGACAGTGTAAATACTTTTAATAGGTAGGTTTATATCAGAAATGTGTGTTGGAGGGGCCAGAATCATAACCAACCTATTCCAGATTTATTCAGGGAAAACAATCTCTCTCTCTCTCTCTCTCTCTCTCTCTCTCTCTCTCTCTCTCTCTCTCTCTCTCTCTCTCTTCATATGCATGCATATACTTGACTTAGAGGGCAAAATTTACATGAGTCATGAGGTTGAATATGTTAAACTCTTCTCATCTCTTATTCAATACTTATGCCAAACCCCTTTCTTCCTCCAGAATCAATTCCAATGCCCTACCTTAGCCAGGTCAAAAATCCTTTGTGGAGGCTTGGAGGTGGGAACTGCAGTTGCATAGCTTAGAGTCTGATGGGAAGTTGGACCATCTGGTATACCCAGTATGAACTCTTGGCAAAATGCCTCCAAGTAAGTGGCCAACAAAATGATCACAAGCATGCAAAGGCTCAGAGAAAAATGACAGAACCACACACAACATTTACAGAAAACCGAATTATTGGTGTGAAAGAATATGCTATTATTTGTTCATGCTTCAGTTTATTAGACCCTGTTATGACTTATATATAGATGTCCCCCCTAAAGCCTCATGCAACTAAATGTGTGATGTTTGGAAGACAGTTAGACTAGGAGGATAGTATAGCTGGATTTCTGTTAGCAGATAGGGTCTTGTTGAAAGAGATGAGTTACTGGGGACTGTGGCTGGGCAGGTTTATCTCCTTACCTGGCTCGTTATTTGATACTCTCTGCTTCCTGGAAACCATGCCAGCAGCAATTCTTCTCTGCTATGCCCATGTGCCATAGCAGTTGCCTTATAGTCAACTATGTACTGAAACTTCTACAAACTGTGAACCAAAATAAACCTTTATTCCTTTATGTTGCAGGTATCAGTTGCCATGTCTCAGAGATGAGAAAAGTGACAAAGACCCTTAAATAGAAGAGATACTAGTTGTAATTTAGTATTTCTTAACTTTTTTGTGGTACTGTGGAGTGAACTCAGGACCCTTAAATTGTTTAAGGATAAATAAAACCTGAAACCTATACTAGGTACAGTAAAGTGGAAAGAACCAAACATAAGGATTAAGCAATGATGATCAGAGAAAGGCAAAAAGAAAGGTAGAAAAATCATGCATTTCCATCAGACTTTTGAAAATAGAAGTTAATGTTTAGAATTTTTACCTTGAGTAACTCTTTATGCTGGTATCTGTGATCTAAGCAACTATATGAGCACAACCATGCAATACAAAAACCATAGTGGAATACCTCTCATCTTGGTCTTCTACATGTGTACAATTTCTAATGTCTTATCAATTATTATTATACTCATCTTAAAATAAATTTTAAGCAAAAGTAAAAAGACAAGATAGAAATTAAGGTTTATTGAAAGCAAGCATTAATATTCAATTGTTTGTCCAATCTTGTATAACTATATCTGTTGCTCTGAGCAACAGATTTGATGATAAACAAGTAATATAACATTGTTAATTCTCTATTCTTGTTCTGAAAATCTGTGACATATACATTGTTGCATGTTACCCTGTTTCTATCTTTGTTTCTGCTACCTGTTTTTGCTTCTGTTTTTATTCTTCAAGATATAGTAAAATGGCCCCTGCTCCCAAGCCTGCCTAGAGAGTGGGAATTTCCCCAACTCTCAGCATCCAGGTTCGGTAAGTGTGTGGTGCATTGGAGGGAGAGCCTTTGGCTTCTCCCTGTGCACGCCGCGCTACCCAGAGCCCCTTCTCCCAAGCCCACCGAAGGAGTGACAAGCCTGAGACATACAGGGAAGACTCGCACGACAAATTCCCAGAGCCCCTGCTCCCAAGCCCACTGAACAAGATACTGGCCTGAGATACCAGACTGACTTGCCTGGAAACTCCCTGGAGCCCCTGCCCCCAAGTCTGCTGAGTAAGTGGGAATTTTGCCGACTCTTCTGGCACCCCAGTTTGGTGAGTGCATGCTGAGTGTATGGGAGAGCCTTTGGCTTCTCCCTGCATGCTCTGGGCCATCCAGTGCCTCAGGCCCCAAGACATCCTAGCCAGAGACCTGCTTGAGACACCCCAGACAGGCCTGCCTGGCAACTTCCCAGAGCCTGCCCCCAAGCCTGCCACAGGAAGGAGAACTTCTGTGACTCTCCTGGCACTCGATCCACCCCCGCGTGGCCTGGTGAGTGTGAAGGAGAGCTTCTGCACTCCACAGTACTCCCAAGACCAGGGTCCTAACAGAGGGGAAACACAGGCTCACAGTTGTACCAGAAGAGCTGAATCAAAATGGAACTGAACACAACAGCTAGATCCAGGCCAGGCATAACTGGATAATCTCAAACTTCATAGACTGGTACCTGAATCTCATTAAGTGCTAAGGTTATAATTGCACCAAAGCTCTACACCAAAGGTCAGAGGTCAGTGCTACACAAAATTAAAAAGACAAGGAGAAAAATGGAATCTCAACCTTGAGTCCACCAATAAGTGCAGAGGACACTAACTCAGCTGAAATGAAGGAATAACAGAAACGGAAGCAAAGGAACAACAGCAGAAAGGTAGAGAGGAACTCAGACCAGAATTAATGCCTGAAATATAAAAAGAAGTATTTCAATACATAGCACCTGAAGTAATGAATCAAATCCAGAAACATATGGGGGAAACTCTATCCAGAACAAGTACAGAGAACACTATTCCAGCTGAAATATATGAGTTAACAGCATTGGAAGCAAAGAAACAACAGAAAAAAGGTAAAGAGGAACTCAAAGCACAAATAATTTCTGACATAAAAAAAGAATTCTTTGAAATCATAGCATCTGAAGTAGAGAATCAATTCTGGAAATAAATAGAAGAAACACAATTTGGAAAAAACTGCAGTAAAAGAATTAATAGCTACCTGTAAAGAAAACATTGATAAAAAAAATAGAGGATATCAGAAATATGACAGATTTCCGGAATGAGCAATACAGAAAAGAAACAGAATGCATGAAGCAGAGTCAAAGAGATACAGAATAATTAAAATATCAATCACCAGTCTACAAAACCGTTTGAGTGAAAGTGAAGACAGAATTTCAGATCTAGAGGACACTGGTGCAGCTAGTGAAAAGGTGAGAATGGATCTCTTAAAAACAATGAGAATGCAGGAAAAAATAATCCATTACCTATAAGATGACGCCAAGATGAACAATGTGAAATTAATTGGCATCAATGAGAATGAAGGAGTCAATACAAATGATATAAAAAGAATATGGACAGAAGTAATTGCAGAAAACTTTCTAAATATGAGGAAAAAATGCAACATTCAGGTAACCAAAGCATACAGAACACCAAAAGACTTCAATCCAAGTAAAAAGACACCAAGATATATAATAGTCAAGATCCCAGAAATCCAACACAAGAATAATATACTGAAAGTTGCTAGAGAAGAAGCAGATCACATTCAAAGGAAAACCCATCAGAATTACAGCGGACATCTCTATACAAACCATGAAGGCAAGTAGAGCATGGAGCAGAGTTCTTCAAGTCCTGTATGAAAAAAATTGCAGCCCAGATTACTATACCCTGCAAAACTCTCTTTGAAGTTTGATGGACAAGTGAAATAGTTCCACGACAAAGAACAACTGAAGAATTTCATGATGACAAAGCTATCCTTATACACTACTGAAAAATGTTCAAAAGAAAGATCATAATGACCAGAACTCCACAAATGAGAATGGAAGGAACCAACTAAACAGGGAAAACAAACACAGGATAAAAAGGAGTATACAACACCAGGTAAATGTCATGAAAAACATAAATCAACACATTTCAATTAAAACCATCAATGTACATGGAGTCAATTCACCAATCAAGAGAGATAGACTGGCACAGTGGATTACGAAACAAAATCCAACAATATGTTGCATATAAGAAACAAACTTAACTCAAAAAGACATTCATAGGCACAAAGTCAAAGGATGGAAAAAGTACTACATGCCCCAGCACCTCAGAAAATGTCAGGACTAGCAATTCTGTTCTCAGACAGTCTCAACTTCAAACCAAAAATGATCAAATGGCACAAAGAAGGCCACTATATATTGGTCAGGGGAAAAATTTAAGAGGAAGAAGCAACACTCATTAATATCTATGCACCAAACACAGGAGTACCCAACTATGTAAGACAAATCTTAATGGACATGAAAAACCTAATATCTAAGAACACAAACTTACCAGGAGACCTTAACACCCCCTTGTCTCAAAAAGATAGATCAGCCAGTCAAAAAGTTATTACAGAAGTAGTAGAACTGAACCAGAGCTTGGAACAAATAGACCTGGTTGACATATACAGAGTGTTACACCCAACCATAGCTGAATACACATTTTGTTCAACTGTACACAGGTCATTTTCCAAAACAGACCACATGCTAGTCCATAGGTTATGCTTAAGTATATGCAAGAAAACATTATCCCATGCATATTACCAGACCACAGTGCAATGAAACTGGAAATAAACAACAAAAGAAACCAGCAAAACCCTTTAAATTCATGGAAATTAAACAATATCCTACTCACCGTTCAATGGGTCACAGATGAAATTAAAGAAGTAATTAAACAAAATCTACAATTCAATGAAATTTCAACCACAACTTATTGGAAATTATGGGATGTAACGAAGGCGGTTATTAGAGGCAAAATCATAATGTATGAACTCACACACTGGGAAAATAGAAGGGGAACAAATAAAAACCCTAATGTTGCACCTCCAACATCTAGAAAAAGAAAAACAACAACAACAAAAAAAACCCAGAGCACAAAGACGGGAAGAAATCATGATGATTAGAACAAAAATTAATTCAACTGAGATGAAGAAAACAGTTAAAGAATCCACAAATCAAAAAGTTGGTTGTTTAAAGGACTAAAAAACTTTGATGAGTGTCTAGCCAAACTCATCAAAAAGAGGAAAGAAAAAATTCAAGTACATGCAATAAGGAATGAAAAGGGTGAAATCCCCACAGACCCAGTGAAAATTCAGAAGATTATCAATAGCTATTTCAAGAATCTTTACACTCACAGAATGGAAGACACAGAAGAAACCACAGATTCTTCAAAAGATAAAAATTACCAAAACTGAATCAAGAAGAAATAACAACTCTCAGTAAGACAATAACAGCCAAAGAAATATGAAACCTAATAAAAAGCCTGCTGACAAAGAAAAGCACAGGTCCTGTTGGATTCATGGCTGAATTCTAGAAGAAATTTATAGAAGACATAATCCCTGTACTCCTCAAACTTTTCAATGAAGTTGAAAAGGAAGCAGTTCTTCCAAAATCATTTCTGGAGTCAAGTATAATACTGATTCCAAAACCAGGGAAAGACACAACCAAAAAGGAGAACTACAGGCCAATCTCCCTCATGAACATAGATGCAAAAATACTGAACAAAATCCTGGCAAATAGAATACAGCAAATCATCAAGAAGATCATACACCATGACCAGGTAGGATTCATCCCAGGGATGCAAAGGTGGCTCAATATTGAAAATCTATAAATGTAATATGCTATATTAATGGACTGTTTCTAAAAAACACATGATCATCTCAACTGATGTAGAAAAGCTTTTGACAAAGTCCAACACTCATTAATGTTCAAAGTCTTACAGAAAATAGGAAAAGATGGACTCTACCTCAACTTGATTAAAGCCATCTATGACAACCCAAGAGCTACTATAATTCTAAACGGGAAAAAACTGAAATCTTTTACTCTTAGATCTGGTACAAGAAAAGGATGTCCTCTATCACCCTAATATTCAATATATTTTTGGAATCATTGCCAATAGCCATTAGTAAAGATGGACAAATTAAAGGAATAAGAATAGGTAAAGAGGAAATTAAATCATCACTATTTGCAGACTACATGATACTTTACTTGGAAGACCCAAAAAATTCTACCAACAAGGTACTGGATTTGATACAGAAATTCAGTAGGATAGAAGCATACAAAGTTAATATTCAAAAGTCAATAGCATTCCTCTACACAGATAACAAACACACTGACAGGGAAACTATAGAAATAATACTTTTTAAAATAGCACCACGGAAAATGAATTACCTTGGAATTCGCTTAACCAAGGAAGTCAAAGGTCTTTTCATGGAAAATTACAACACCCTAAGAAAAGAGGTTATAGAGGATTTGAGAAAATGGACAGATATTCCATGCTCCTAGATAGGAAGAACCAACAACATGAAGATGGTCATACTCCCAAAATTGTTGTACAGATTTAATGCAATCCCTATCAAACTGCCACCAACATACTTCCCAGACCTAGAGAAATCATTCATAAAGTTTATTTGGAGCCACAAAAGACCTTGAATTGCTAAGGCAATCCTGGAGAAAAAAGACAAGGCAGGAGGCATCACAATTCCTGACTTGAAATTATACTACAAACCACTGTGATAAAATCAACATGGTTTTGGCAAGGAAATAGACCTGAGGATCAAAGGAATAGATAAGAAGATGTAGAGGCCTCTGCAAACACACTCAGTCACCTGATCTTTGACAAAGGAACCAAACTCGTTTACTGAAAGAAAGCCTCTTTAACAAATGGTGCTAGAAACACTGGCTTTCTACATGCCTAAAACTAAAACTTGACACAGTTTTATCACCATGAACTAAGCTAAAGTCAAAATGGAGTAAAGATCTAAACATTAAAAGTGAACCACTCAATCTCCTGGAAGAGAAATTAGGAGGAACTCTTGAAGACATAGGAGTAACATGTAGTCCCACTGGAAGCAGTTGAAAGAATCAACAACTGGGAAAAACTCTTCTTGAGGAGTTTCCGCACGTGAAAAAAAATTGTGAACGAAGTGAAAAGACAACCCACAAATTTTGAAAAAATCTTAAGTAATAAGCCATCAGACAAAGGTCTGCTCTCTAGAATATATAAAGAATATAAGATATATTCTTATAAGATATATTTTTGCCATCAAATTTTACATCCAATCCAGAAATGGGCATCTGAGATGAATATACAATTCTCAGAGGACGAAATTAAACAAGTGAATAAATACATGAAAAAATGCTCTACATCACTAGCGATCTGTCAAATGCAAATTAATACAACAATGAATTATCATCTCACTCCAAAAGAAATGGGTATCACAAGGAAATCAACCAACAACAAATGTTGGAGAGGATATGGAGAAAAGGGAACATTTCTCTGCTACTGTTGGGAATGTAGACTGGTACAACCATTGTGGAGATCACTGTAGAGACTCCTCAAAAGAGTAGGACTGGAAATCCCATTCAAGCCGGCTATCCCCCCTACTGGGAATTTTCCCAGCAGAACTGAAAATATTATATCTTAGTGATATATGTGTACCTATGTTTATAGCAGCACAATTTATGATAGCAAAATCATGGAAACAACCAAGATGTCTGTCACATGAGGAATGGTTGAAAAAGATGTGGTATTTCTTTATAATGGAGTATTACTAGCTATTAAGAATGATAAGTTTGAAGCATTTATACTGAAGTGGATGGCACTTGAACATATACTCATAAGTGAAATAAACCAGACACACATGTGTAAGTATCGTATAGTCTCCCTAGTATAACAAGTGAAAAGCAGAAATACAAAAGGAAATGTACAACAACTAAAATCAATTGAGTCAGATAAGGTAAAGTGAATGGCATATGCTGCAGGATATTAATCAGCTTTTCTTCTGGATGGTTAACAACCGAAGTTCACAAATCAGAGTTTGTGAAAAACCACTAGGCCAGCCAACATTTTGGACCTAGCCTTTCAAGGTCAGAGAAGACTCAGGACATAAGAGAACCTGTATTGCAATATCATGAAACTCAGTTGGGCTCCAAATTTTCTGAACAAGGAGATTATGGAGCCACAGAGGAAAGAGATTGAAGTTCTGTAGTGTGCCTGGGGTGAGTCACATGGAGAGAAAGCAATCTCTCAGGCTCTCACAGAGAGCAAACTGGTCAACCATTGGCCGTGACTCATCCACATGGATGACACAGACAAAGGATCTACAGAATAAGGTACAGGACTACAAGATAAACCCTGAGGGGACTTCACTGACCGCATAAGAAACATAAAGTACATGTGTTATTATATAAGTCTTGCTCTATCTAGCTCTTAACCATCCGCAGAAAAGTATAATAATGAAGCATACATCGCGGGGCCATTATATTAAGCTCAGCTCTAAATGGGTATGGTTGACAACTTCTTTGAATAACTCCCTATTGTTGTGGAATGCTGGACTGTGTTGATTGTGTTGTCGAGTTCAAGCACCTAAGTTAGTTGAATGACAATGGAGTGCCCACCCTTGACAGGTGTAGACAAAGGAAGGGGTATAGAAAGAAAAAAATCATGATGTGTGTGTATAGACAGTACAGTTGGGATAGATAACGCTGTGCTTCTACATAATCCTATGAGAGGCAAGATTTGCACTAACGGTGGTTGGACAGGATATTATGTCGGCTTCTAGTATTATGGTCATCCACTAGGAAAATAATTATTGAATTTTTGATATAATTCAGGTATAAAAAATAAAATAAGTAAACATCTACACTCTCAATTTACTGATAAGAGACATCTGCTATAATAATGTCTGTAAGTATAATATCATATATGCACCTTGTACGATAGCAAAACAGTATGAAAACAGTTTGCAATGTATTAATTTATCGAATCTATCTTGTTAAATTGTCTTAAAACTGTCTGATTGATATTTGTACTTCGATAAAATAAAAAATAAATTTAAAAAACATGTGCAAATATTGTATAGTCTCCCTAATATAAAAAGTCAAAAGAAGAAACACAATTAGAATTATACAACACCAACTAAAACAATTGAGTCAGATAATTAGGGAAAACTGAATGGCATAAGCTGCAGGGTACTAATGAGATTTTTTTCTGGATGGTTAACCTAAGTTCATAGATCAAAAATTGGAGAAATAGAAGGGCCACAAAGCCAGCCAACATTTTGGCCCTAGCCTTTCAAGTTCAGTGAAGACTCAGGACATAGGAGAACCTGTACTGTAACATCATAGATCTCAGTTGTGCTCCAAATTTTCTGATCAAGGAGATTATGGAGCCACAGAGGAAGGAGATTGATGATCTATAGTATGCCTAGGGAGAGTCACATGGAGAGAAATTTTTTTCTCGGGCTCTCACAGAGAGCAAACTTGTCAAGTAATTGCCATGACTCATTCACATGGCTGACACAGACAAGGGATCTACAGAGTGAGGTACAGGATTACAAGCTAAACCCTGAGGGGACCTCACTGACCTCACCAGATACAATAGCTACATTTTTTTGTTATATAGGTCTCACTTTCTCTCGGTTTTAACCATGTAGCACAAAAGTATAAAAATGAGGCGTATAACTTGGGGCCATAATAAGTTGAGCTGTAAATGGCTATAGTCAACAACTTCTTCAGATACCTCACTATTATTGTGGACTGCTGGACTGTGTTTGATTGTGTCACCAATTTCAGGCACCTATAATTTTTTAATGAGAATGGAGTGCCCATCTTTGACAGGTCTAGATAAAAAAGTGTTATAGAAAGGAAGAACCATTATGTATTTGTGTAAACAGTACAGTTAAGGTAAATATGCAGTGCTTCTGCATAATTCTATGAGAGGCAAGGTTTTCACTGATAGCCATTGATGAGGATATTATGTGGGCTTCTAGTACTATGGACAACCACTAGGAAGAGAACAAGGTAGAAAGTATTAATTATTGAAAGTGTGCTATAATTCACCTTTAAAAAATAAGTACTGCTACATTCTCTTTATTTATTTATTTTTTGTTTTATTGAAGTAGAAATATCAATGAGACAGTTTTAAGACACCTTAACAGGACAGATTCGATAAATTGATACATTGCAAACTGTTTTCATATTGTTTCAGTATCATACAAGTTGCATACATGATATTATACTTACAGACATTATTATAGCAGATGTCTCTTATCAGTAAATTAAGGGAGTGTAGCTGTTTATGTATCTTATTTTTTATACTGAATTATATCAAACATTCAATAATTAATAATTTCTACCTTGTTATTTTCCTAGTGGTTGTCCATAGTACTAGAAGCTGACATAATATCCTGTGCAACCACCATTAGTGCAAATCTTGCCTCTCATAGGTTATGTAGAAGCTCAGCGTTATCTATCTCAACTGTAGTGTCCATACACACACATCATGATTCTTCCTTTCTTCACCCCTTCCTTTGTCTACACCTGTCAAAGGTGGGCACTCCATTGTCATCCAACCAATTTAGGTGCCTGAACTCGACAACACAATCCAACACAGCATTCCACAACAATAGTGAATTATCTGGAGAAGTTGTCGACCATAGTCATTTACAGCTCAACTTATTATTATGGCCCCACATTGTATACCTCATTTTTATACTTTTCTGCTGGATGGTTAAGACCTATATACCAAAACATGCAGTTTTTGTTTCTGATGAGGTCAGTGAAGTCCCCTTACCTTCTCTTAATTCATTGATTAGAGACAGGTGTTATAATAGTGCCTGTAAGTAGAATATCATGTATGCTCCTTGTATGATAACAAACCATTACAAAAACAACTTTCAATGTAATAGTTATTGAATCTGTCTTGTTAATTTGATTTGAAACTTTCTCTTTGATATTTGTTCTTCAATAAAAAAGATAAAATAAAATCACAAAAAAGATGCAGTAAAATTAAATTTTAAAAAAAGAAGATTTCAGCCTGGAGTTTTAGTTTAGAGGAAAGACACTTCACTCTATACCTATATTGTTGTCAATCTATTGTCTGTCACTTATATTTATATCCTATTGGTTCTTGTTCTCTAGTGAATACTATATAATACACACTCACATATAATTTTAAAATATTACCAGCTATAGGTAGTTGATGTATTTCTATGGTGGAAGGTATCAGCTTATATTGGAATTATAGAGGTCTAAAATTTGCTATGGATTCATGAGTTCCCTAAACTTTGAATATAATAACTTATATTTATATACCAGTAACAATGTTAAATATTTAAATGGACTATATTATTTGATACCTTTAATGGTCCCTATTAATATTCCAATTTTATGAAATGGGAAAATATAGGTACAGATTTTGAGTGAGTTAAATAATAAACTCAAGCCTACTTCCTTCTTTGATGTCCAAGAAGAAATCTTTGTAAATACCTCAAGGGAGTTTTCAAAACAAATCATTTCATACCAAGACCAAATATCTATTTATTGTTATATTACCTCCCTGCTTGTCAGTTATGTCATTACATAATTCACACTAGAGGTTGAAGGTAGATTTTTGAGACAGATCTATGTCTGACTTTTTAGGCGATACACTGAAAAGATTTACTTCAGCTTTGTTCTTTGTCACTGATCACCGCTTGTTTACATATTAATTTTTTTTTGACAGCTCTTAGCTTTGTATGGTTGATTTTTTTTCCTGCCTCAGGTTTATTTGTACAAGAGCGCAGGAGGACACCAGTGCTCCACAGGTGGCTCCCCAGAGTTCACACCACTCCTTTTGTTTTTACATCATCAGATAAGAGATTTCTACTGTAGATCTTCATGGGGGCCTGGGCACCTTTGGGGACCCGTGCACCTTTGGGATCTTGGGCTGGAGAAGAAGCTGGAGCCAGGGCCTTTGGCCAGCAAGGCCTGTGACCCTTGCAAGTGTGGGCATGGATATGTTTCCCAAGCTTGGGGTAGGCAATATAAGCAAGTCAAGTGAGCCTTCAGTTTACTCCCTTTGGGATGATCTTGGGCTTGACATACTTGGGCTTGACAAGGGCCTTGATAGCCTTGGTGCATGCACACATGGCCTTGGCATTGTTTGCTTTCATCTTCTTGAAGCCCTTATTGTTGTGATTCTTGACAAAGTGCATGTTCCTAAGGAACTTGGGATCTACCACTAGATTTGTATCTTTGTGACTGAGGTTTCTTTCTTTCTTTCTTTTTTTTTGGTGGAACCAGGGATTGAACTCAGGCCCTTGTGTTTGCCATAGAAGCTCTTATTCTACTGAGCCATCTCCCTGGGCCCCAACCAAGGTTTCCTGATGCCATTTATGTGCCATTTTTCTGGTTGTGCATGGTGTGGTTCTTGGACTTGGCCAACACTACACTGTAAACCTCAGCTGCCAAGCACCTGGAACTAGATGAAGAAAAGCTACATGGTTGATTTTTGAATTACAACTGCATTTTGGGTTTTCCTGGGGTACCCAGAATTCAGTTGGTACCTTCTTTAGATATACATGATCTTAGAGCTCTAGGCTAGTTATTTTCCATAGACCAACAACAGTTTTGAATCTTGTGTGGATGCCTCAATAATGCAATCATTAGTAGGTATCAGTTTCCAGAAAACAGGATCTAGTACTTTTGATGATGGGCAGGAGGCCTTCAGATTTCAATGAAAAGTAGTGTTTCCTGTCTGTATAGATGGCAGTAAGCAGTGAGAAGTCAGGTAAAACAAATGGTCCCATATATAAAACCATTTTATATATGAAACAACCCCTAGTTTCCATAGGAAAGGGGTAAGGCTATTTCAAAATCCAAAAAAAACAAACTTTCTCCAAACACTTAAGCCTTCCATCATAGAAGGAAAGCACAAAATCAAAAACTGGCCAAGGAGCCCTGATGATGTCTTAATATCAGCCAATCCATGGCCAAATAAGATTACTCATAAAACAGGGGACAGAATCAAGTGGGCTCTTAGCTCTCAGAATGAAAAATGTTTTCTGGTTCAACTGGTGGCAATATCACAGGTACTGTAGTCCATTTGTAGAAGTAGTTGGTACATTTGATTAGAGAATATATACAACTTACCTCTTCTGTGTGCATATCTTTTGTTTGCCATGCAATGACTGCTGCACAAACTCAAATGTCTTTGGATGAAAAATATTGGTCAGCATTTACCCTTTTTGCAAAGTAGGCTTATGTGAAGGAAAAGAATGGGGCTGGGTGGATGGAGGTACTAAATAGATGCAAGTGCAACCAAACCCTCTATTTCTATGTATTTGCATTTGATTTCTCATGCCAATCTTATCATTGCTGAATTGCAGAACTTGTCACAGCTGAAAGGCTTAGATAGAGAAACAATGGATTGCCAGAGCCATTGTTTCTAAACAAAGTGTGTGGAAATGGAAGAGAGGCAAATGAAGAGTGGAATACAGGAAGGAAAGGCAGGCAGCTGAAACTGTTGCTGTGCCATTCTTGTTTAAGACTGACCTCCTTTGATTTCTGTAATAGGCGTGGTGGCACTTTGATTTAATTTTTAACATCCTGGATTAGCCTGAATGACACCAAAGCACCTGATTCACAATATCTAAGAAAACAGAATCATTGAAATCAGGTTCCAAGGACTGTGTAGCACCAGATTTTGCCTGCACATAGTGGACTATTTGTTCCAGACAGCAGGATGAGGGTCACCTTATGAATATTGGTCTATTTAGCTTGCCCTGTACCTTCCTCTAGCCAAATTTATAGATGAAAGGATGGATCCAAAGGGAGATGTGTCTCAAAATTTTAAAAGCAGGTTGAAGATGTAGCTCAGTGATAGTGTTTTCCTAGAATGAGTGAAGTCTCGGGTTTTATCCTCTACACCACAAGATTTGCACTAATAGTGGTTGGACAAGATATTATGTCAGCTTCTAGTACTATGACAACCACTAGGAAAATAACAAGGTAGAAAGTATTAACTATTGAATCTTTGTTGTAATTCAGGTATAAAAAATAAGATATGCAAACACCTACACTCTATTTACTGATAAGAGACATACGGTATAATAATGTCTGTAAGTATAATATCATGTATGCACCTTGTACAATACCAAAACATTATGAAAACAGTTTGCAATGTATTAATTTATCAAATCTGTCCTGTTAATTTGTCTTGAAACTGTCTCATTGTTATTTGTTCTTCAATTAAAAAAATAAATTTAAAAATAAAGACGAAACAGCAAAACAAAACAAAACCTATGTGGGCTTCACTAAGAGAGCTGGGGGCTTGTGAAGTGGCTTTTTAAAAATCATTGTACTCAAATCTACACGTTGCTTCAGCTCACAGATTTTCACTTATTTTTATTGTGATTAAAAATCTGAGTTACTTCTCTTAAGAAAATGAAAGTTACTGTGCACCTTTGTGCAAAAGAAGAGTGTTATAGGATCTTTTGCTTCATAATTCATCACCCCAAGTATGTGTGTGTGTGTGTGTGTGTGTGTGTGCGTGCGTGCATGTGTGTGTGTGTGTGTGTGTGTGCCCGTTCTTCTAGAATGACATCCTGAATCCTGACATCCCAGGCTCTGTTACTAGGAATTTCACGTTAGGGATATTTGACCATAAGCATGGTAAAGAAAATGGTCACTGGTGAAAGGGGGGAAAGAACAGCTCATTAAGATAGAAAGTCAATCTGCCACTCTGAAAGACTTCTTTACCTCTGCTTCTGGCTTCTGCACTTGCCAGTATTGTGGGTTTGTTTGTTTGCTTGTTTGTTTCCCTTTGTTCACCAGGCACAATCTTAATCTTATCTCTTACTTTTTGTTCCAGTGCTGGGGATCTAACCCAAGGCCTTGCATAACTGAATTAAGTGCTCTATCATTGAGCTACAGCTGCATTACTTTATTTGATTTCCAAAAGAAATCTGATCATATCCAGTATTCAGTAAGTCTGGATAGATTTTACAGTTGTTTGGAAAAATCCTAAATAGGGTCCACTACGTAGAAACTTTTAGTTTTCTACTACTTATATTCTTCTTCCTTTTCTCCCTTCTGTGGTCCTTTACCATCATTTACCTTAAGCTGTATTTCTACACATCCATCAGTTTACTTTCCCTTTATGAGAGCAAGTTCAGACCCAATCCACCAAGTCTTCATCAGAATTAGAAACTTTTTTCCCCACACCAGTAGCCGTTTTCTTTTGCAAGACGTAGGAACTATAAATAGCAAGATATTTTTACTGTCACTGATCTTCTACTTGCCTATAAGGAAATTAGAAATGTGAGATAATCAAGAGCCATCTCAGTAATCTAACAATATTGCCCAGCTCCAGGCTCTAGTCTTTTGTATACCAACCTAATTCTCTTTTCTACAGAGCAATTTTTCCCTTCTGTTGTAGGTTTGTCAACTGAAGATTTCTAATGGGGAAATCTTTTCCAGATAGTGGGTGCAGGGGCTGATTGACTGTGTCAGCTTGAGATGTGTAGAAGCTTAACTAAATCAGTTCAGCAATTCCACACCCCAAGTTGTAGAGGAATGGTCATTAGCTCATCATTTAAAAGATATAAAAGGGAAACGAGGAAGGACAGAGGGATCCATTTCTTCAGAGGACCTCCAGTCTTCGCATTCAGCTTCCATGTCATCTCCTGGCTTCTACTGAAGACTCTGGTTTCAGTCTTAAATCCGTCAACCTTTCAGTGTAAAATCATTAGCCTTCTGTCACCAGACCCATTGCCCTCTTTATATGGGCTTGCACAGAACACTGCAGTGAGCTGCAGGCCTTGAACAAAGTGCTTCAGTCTCTGTGTGAAGACCCTCTGCATGCTTCCTCACCCGACTCTGTGGCTGTTTCCTTGTAAGCAATCTTGTAATTTCTTACACATTTGTACATCTTGTGTTATATCTGTTTCTCTAGTAAAACTCAGACAGATACAGTGGGCAGTCTTATTGCTATCCCTTAGGCTCTGTGTTTCTGTAAGGTCCTACGGAAAAGACAAATACCTTCACAAGAGTTGTGAGCTCTTGCAATGCAGCCAAAGACCATTCCAAGATTCAGAAAAGGTGTCCAGACTATTTGTAGTGTGTTTCCCACTTTTCCAGGCCCACTTCAACATTGGCTAAGAGGGATGAAGTTGGGGGGGGAATGACTGCAAGTGGCTAAGAAGAAATATTTTATCATAGAGAATTTTTCAAAAGCCAGACAGCCACCTACCTCTGTGGTCAAGGCAGTGAGCTAAATGCTAGCTTTGTTCAGGAAGGGCCTATTTTTTCCACTTCTGCAAAGAACACTTGCATCAGAATTTTGTACTCCAGGAGACTCAGTGGATCTGAGGAAGGCCTAGAGAGATTGTCACAAAAATCTAGGAGACTCAAGTAGAACCAACTTGAGGATTTGGAGAAAGTGAAGTTAGAAAACTGCAAATCAGTATGATTTACAAATCATACAACAGGAAACAAATGTATGGAATTCATTATCCTCAAGAGTTAGTATAAGCTGAAAGTAAGTAAAAATACCTTTTTAAAAGGGTTAGATGCATTCATAAATTTATGCATAGCTGGTTACTAAGGGCAACTAGGATGTTTTCATAGGAAGCTGGAAACAGAAGAGATTTTTAGATATCAGCTAATTTCAAGCATTCCACTCCCACCACCTCTGAAGCAAGGGAGCATCAGTACCAGATCTTCTGCAGCCCAATGGGAATAGATACAAAATGGGTGATTCCTAGTGGTCTCTCAGCTAACTCCCACCTCCCACTTCATAGTTCCATTTTAAGAGAGGGACAGAGAGACCAAGCAGTCTTAAAAGCCTCTAATTGGCTAAAGGAGTCACATAGAGTGGGGGGGGGTGGGCACAGGGCCAATAAATAGAGACGGATAAGAAAAACTGCCCACTTTACCTAAAGAGAGTATAGTGTAATGTATATAAATCAGTGACAATATTATTAGTTTATGTACAGCACAACAGAGTATATAGTGGGGTTGTGAATGAATAAGGTAGGAAGCAGGTTGAACTGGCTTCTACATATGGGAGAGAACCTAAAGACAAATACAGCATTCAGCTTAGACACATTAGCAAAGGCCAACATCTAGTCTGGCCTGTAAGTTAATTTAGTCCACAACTTCCTTCAGGAGCCACATGACTGGTGCCCACTGGAATTGTACAGCTCAGCAGCAGCCTCACCCAAAAATCAGACCCTCCAACCCTCCCATTTCCAGATGAGAAAATGTGGGCCCTGAGATATGGACTAAAGGACCACTAGAGTTGCACAGCTATTTCTTGTCATAGTCTCTACTTCCTTTCTACATTATTTTAGTATGCAAATGTTAGGTCTGGGGCTTTGCAAGGGGAACAGTACATTATAGAAGACATATTTTATAAGATTATTTCATAATGAAGCACCCAAAAAATCATATACAAAGCATGCAGCAAATCCATCCACACACCAAAGACTAAAGAATCCAGCTGAGGGTCTGGGTTCCACAATAGTTTACTGCATGAGAGCAGCTGAAAACTTAGAGCCCATAATAATGTCTCCCAAGAGTCCAACTGGAGGCCAAGAGCCCATGACAATGTCTTATGAGGTTTGTTTCATGGATCTTAACTGGGAAGGCCCAAGGTCAGTGGTGGAAGCTAGAAAATCTATGCCAGTGGGAAGAAAGATCTATGCTATCTGGCTGAGGGATGTGAACTGGAGCCAGAAGCAATGCTCAAGATAAAACCAGAGCTCCCACAAAAAAGTACCACAGCCATCCTCAACAACAGTGAGGACCTGAGCTCCTCTGTTGATGAGAACAGCTGAGCTTCCATCAGAAAACTAATGCAACAAGATTCTTCGTCAGACTGACCAGTACGCCATCTTCTTCTCTGGAGCTAGGAAGCCATGCTCAAAGTGAGGACCACAACTCCCCAAAGTTAACTGTAACCATTTCCAGTGACACAAAGATCACAAGCTCCTATATTCCTCCAGCAGAATAGCCCTAGAGAACCAGCAGGTTCCAACAGCTCCAACTGCTTCTCCAAACAGCTTCCCTAACAGCCTCCCAAAAGCTTCTCCAGTTCTGCCTCTTACATTGCTGGCAACAATCCTCAGGTTTATCCCCCACACCCAGTACCAGCCTGGTTCAGCTCAGCGGGTGTAACAAGTTGAGTACCAGTTGCCATTTTACCAGAGCAAATTGGTTCATAAATAGCAGCCCAGTCCTATGACTACACATACCTTTCATCAAGGTTACAGCTGGCCTCTACATATTAGAATTAAATATATCTCATTAAGAAAATCTTTTAAAAACTTCTTCCTTTAAGTGAAAATAGGCCTATCCCTTCTCTAATGCTGATGTAAGCCCTCCCATGACCCAGCTTGGCAAGCAAAACTTGGGTGAGGTTCCAACTCCTATTTCCTTTTTTTTTATTTGTATAAATCAACTCAGTGTAGTAATAAGAAAAACAACCAGAGATACACACAATTTTTAAAGAATTTTTATACTATATTTAAAAAATCATAAAATAAAAAGGAATCAATTAACATATATATCAGAAGTCCCTCCAGCAGTCCCAGCATTCACCAGCTTTGCCCATCTCTGCTCACACATAGATCTTTTAAGGATCATTGTCTTTGCTCAGTTGGTAGCTCATTCAAGGATCTCAGAGATGACTTTAGTCCTTAAAATCAAACTTGTTCTGCCAAATCCAAGACCCTGAATTTGTCCAAATTCTAGAAACATGCTTTTACTGCCCATGCGCCAAAATACCTCCCATTCAGATCAACAACAGCTTTAATTGCTGATTCAACTCTCTCAAATTCTAATATTTGTACTGCTTCATCATCAGGGACACCAGGAATTTCAAGTATCACACATTAGCCAACTTTGCCATATTTTTCACATTCTTCCTTGGTTCAATTTCCAAATCTTCATTGACTTCTCCTGCACCAACCATGTTCCTCAATAGGACCACTTTAGTAGGGCATTTAAGTATTTCAGTTAACGGATTTGAATCCGACTTCTTTGATGCATCTTGAGACTCACGCTTCTCCGTGGCATCACCCACAATGATCTTGCCGCCCCGTCTGCTGGTCTTCTCCACCGACAACGCGGTGCTCAGCCCCTGCTCGTGCTTCCCCAGACCCTGGCCTTCCCGGAAGCCATACTTCTGCATGATCTTATATGCTACTGTGCCACCCATGTTAGCAAGGAAGGAGTTGCTGGGCCCAGTTGGAGATCTTGGCCTCTCCTGTTCCTCATATACTGGGGGAGGAATAGCAGCTTTGGAAGACTGTGATCGAGGTCTTGAGTCCTCTTCATAAAGAAAATCTCGGGGTGACTCTGTCTTTCTCTACAAGAGAAGTAGGTGGTGCGACAGCAGCTCCTCCCATACTTCTTTTTCTCCTCTTCTGCTCATAATTTTCATCTTCATCAGAATCTGGATCTGGTCGCCTTGAAAACCCACTAGCGTCATGTCTGTCTTTACGCCTCTTTTCTCTTTCTTCTATTTTCTTCTGTCTCTCCAGCTCCCCCTGTCTCTGTCGTTCCTCTTTGGCGCTTCACTACTTTCTCATAGTCATTAGGAAACATAGGATCATATTCATCAGCTAAAGGAATGAGAACTTCTCCTACAGAAAACCCACTGGGAACAGGGTCCTTCAGGCTTTCTGCAACATGCGGTGGTGTGTACACAATCTGTCAGTCATCTGCAGAACCACATCGCTTCAATTCAATGACAGGAGCAAGGACAGTACTTTGCTTTGTCCTTTGGCTCTTCGCCTGAGTGAGTGCTGCCTTCTTCACCTGAAGCTGAGACTGCAGAAGCTTGAAGTTTTTGGACCAGCATTCTGTTTTTGAGTCACTTTTCTCCACTCCCAGATCATCGTATAGGGACATCTTCTTTTTGGTTTAATGCCGGCCCACTGGGCCGACTCTGCCCATGGGCCACGGCGGTGGTAGCGCGGAGCCAGCTGCACTTGGCTGAAAGCCCAGGACCACGGGAGTCAGCGCTGGCACCCACACTCCGCCGGGCTGCAAGGTGCTTCCTCCTATTTGCTTTTTTGATTGAATGTCATGAATCAAACAACCTGTCCAGCCATACCTGGTATCCCTGATCATTTGAAACCAAAGTCCTGAGTTAAAGAGATGTGAAGTTAATCTAGGAAGCATCTGCTGTATTCTGTGGTTTCCACCCAGAAGGACTTAGTACTATGCCATCTTGCCATTTTCTGCAATCTATGAACCGGCAATGCAAACCAGTGCCAGATCTCTCAGCTCTACCAAGTAAAAGGAGAAGACTGGTGGCTTGATTTCTACTGTTATTAAGGAGGCAACAACTATTGCAAAGCTGGAAGGCTCTGCTATGAGAAAGGTAGTTGAGTGAATTGCTTATTCAGCAAACATTAAAAATGAATTTTGGCACCTCATTTGAGAACTTCCAGCAGTGTGAAGGAAGCTAATATACTTTTCAAATAAAACTTAATTGTACTATTTATTTAACAGTGAGATTATAACATCTTATGTATGTGAACTGTGTTACAGTATGAGTGAGTCCACACCACTTTACAGACTTCAAAAATCTGAGAAAAGCTAGACAGGCTGTTTTCTATCTTCCTGAAATACCAGGGTCTAGGGCAAAGACTGGCTCAAGAAGTAGCAGTAGCAGTGGCTTTACATTAAATTCTTTCTGATGCAGGCCCACCAAGCAGGTCCAAGATTCTGAACATTAAGTTGGGCATTAAGCTAACCTGTGTCAATTTGATTGGTTGGTAGTCCCTCAGAGATTAAAGTATACTTCTGGGTATGCCTGCATGAGATAGTGAGGCAGCCTTAAGCTCTGTACCTGCACCACTGCCTTTTCTTCTCTGGTCCTGTTCCTCTGCTCTGCTATGTACTAAGCATTTTTGTTCCATCATATCTTCTCACCATGATGTCCTTGCTTTGGTGTCATCTGACTGAGTCCCTTGAAACTACAAGCTAACTTAAGCCAGTCTTCTCTTATGTCTCTCTTATGTCCCAAAAAAACAATTCTACTGAGGTACAGGGGAAGGAGTCTTTGGAGGAGTACTCAGGTCAGTTGACAGATATACCAGAAGTTTCCTGGAGGAATAAAGTCTGATTTGGGTTGGGCAGCAGAGAGGGTACCAAGCATGTACAGAACCGCTACATTACATGATCAAACTCAAAGGGAGGAATATTTCATCTCTTAACAATCAAAATAGGAAGTCTTAGAAAGACAATCTAATTGTTTTAGAGCATTTAGTCTCTGGTTGTTGTAGACAGGCCTGTCCTTAGTGTGGACAGAGAAGGCCAGGTGTCTGACCATCTTGTACTCCTGCCCTCACTGTCGTTGAAAACTCATACATAATCTTTACTTCCAAAGTCTTCTTCAAAATTGATATCTGATAAACTTGCTGTGCATTTCAAGAGTTGGCATTTTTAGGCATTTATTTTTGTGGTGCTGAGTCTGGAACTCAAGGCTTTGTACACACTAGGCAGACACTCTTTTTTTTAACAAACATTTCAAATGATGTTGATGTTGTGAATCCTCTAACCACACTTTAGGAAACATTGATTCCTGATTCAACACCAAGGGGTTGAAGGTAATCTGGCCCTTGGTCTAAAGCCCTGGAAAGTAGTTGACACAGAATGAGCCTTGATTTGAAATTTTACTTTGCTTTCTTGGAAGATCTAACATCTTCCCAGTGCTTTCTCAGGTTCCTCTGAGTAGGTCTCAGATGTCTCAGAACACAGGAGTGGTTCCTTCTATTGAGGAGAAATGAAACTATAGTTCTTTTAAGGAATAAACCATGCCAAATGCATTGAGGAGGAGGCAAATTACTACCTTTTTCAGCCCACCCCCTTACTCACAAGCTGCAATGGGAAGAACATTGTTCTCTTGGAGTCTTTTCTTCCTTTAGCCTGTGACAGATCCATAATGTTCAGAGTTTGGGTTGAAAGGAAACATGCTAGTTAGAAGGGGAAGAAGGTAAGGGTATTGTCTTAAAGCCCTGTTGGCCATAAAAGGAAAATACGTTATTTAGCATGCTATTTTCTAAAGAAGGTTTTGTTTATGTTTAATATTAAGAAAATATCAGAAGTACATTAAAGAGTGGGACTGTCCAGGTGTGGTACTGCACCCTTTTGATACCAGCATTTAGCAGGTTGAGGTAGGAGGATCAGCAGATTGAGCATTGCCTGGGATACATAGTGAATTCAAGGCTAATTACTTAGGGCCTG